>CAJUYI010000793.1:0-32218 GCA_910591695.1 Galerucella pusilla
CTTCACTGATTCGGCAGCGGCTATAAATTCTGCTTCTGTAGTGCTTAGTGCTACCACTGGTTGTTCTTGGTATCCTTCTGGAATTTGCATATATATTTCTTCCGATATAGTTCCATAAAGAAATGCAGTTTTAATGTCAAATTTCTTCATTTGATATTCTTGTTGTACTGATATAGCTAATAGTGTTCTTAAGGAATTGATATTGACTACTGGACTGTATACTTCATCATAGTCGAGACCTTTTGTTTGTTGACAACCCTTAACTACTAATCTTGCTTTATAGCTGCCATTATTTTTAATTTTAAAAACCCATTTATTTGTCAAAACTTTCTTGTTGTTAGCTTCTGGTTTCTCTTCAATGAGTCTTTTTCATCTTCTATTGCTTGCTTCCAGTATTGCTTTTCTTTATTTTTCATTATTTTTATATTCGCTTCCATTATCGCATCTTATCTTTGATACTTTTGTGTTCTTATATCTTTCATTTTCTTCTATATATTCTTTTATAAAACTTGTTGTTTCATTCTTATATTCCAATAAATAAATCACTGTCCAATTTGTGTAGTCATCTATAATGGTAAGTATATACTTCTTGTTGTCCCAAGTGTATGGATCTATTGGACCACATAAATCTGTATGGATAATTTCCAATGGTCTCGTTGCTCTTATTCTTTCTGAACTGAATGGAAATCTTGTCTGCTCAGCTCTTAAGCAAATGTCACAAGGTATCTCAAAACGATCACAATCACTCTTCTTTAAATCCATACCTGTTACCATTTGCGCATCTATTAATTTTTTCATGCTTCTAATATTAATATGCCCCAATTTTCTATGCCAAGTTGAAACCTTATCTTCTTTTGTTTCTGTGAAATAATTCTCTTCTTTGATTTCGTCTACTCCGTTCAAGTCTACTGTATACAAGTCTGTTTCATTCTTTCTTCCTTCCAATATCTTCTCATTATTTTTCATGACAAAAACTTTATCCTCTTCAAAAATAACTTGTCCATTGTTTTTTGTAATGGCGGATACTGACAAAAGATTTTTTGTTAGGTCTGGTACATATAAAACTTCATTTAGTATACATTCTTCTGTTTCAATACTGCCAATGCCTTCTGCAGTTATTTGTGCATCTTTTTTTGCCACACTTATCTCTATATTTTTATCTGTTAGTTTTTTGAATAGTTCTATGTTATTCGCCATATGTGATGTACAGCCTGAATCGATAACAAATACATTTTTCTCCAAATATGCTTTCTTATTTTCATCATCTGTTAAAAAGGCAACTTTATTTATTTCATGTTTTTTATTTCCATCTTGTTTGTTTTTAAAGAAACAGTTAAATTCTCTATGGTTTGTCTTTTTACAGATATTGCAATACAATCTGTTACCTTTTAGGTTTGTTTCTTTATTTTTGTTTCTGTCTTCATTATTTATTTCAAATTTACTTCCAGTTGCACCAACATCCCTATATCTACAATAATTTGCGAGATGTCCTGGTTTTTTACAGATATAACACAGTTTTTCATTACTTTGAAAAGCCACATTTCTTTCTTTATTGTTATTTGTTTTATTATTATGTTCTTCTAACAGAAGTCTTGCTGTAAGATTATTTAAATTTTTTTCATTTTGTGGAGACGACTCCCAAGCAGTTTTGAAATATCTGTATGTGTCAGGTAGAGTACTCAAAATTTTTGACATGAGCATGTCATCACTTATATCTTGTTTCAAAGTTTTTAGTCTGAAAGCCATGTTCTTGAGCTTGCTTAAATGGGTAGATAAATCCGTACCTCTATCATACTGACAACCAAAAAACTCTTGAAGTAGATTGTATTTTTGATCCGTAGTATCTTGTTTAAAAATACTTTTAAGTTTTGTATACATTTCATTTGATGTTTTACAATTTATAATATGAATCAGGATTTTTTTATCAACAGTCGATACCATGATTTTTTGTGCTTTAGCATCTCTTTGAATCCATGATCTTTTTTCTTTCTCTTGGTTCAAATCTTCTATTTTCTCTTCACCTGCTACAATGCTAAATAATCCACTGGCTTTGAAGAATATTGTCGTTTGGAAATCCCACAAATTGAAAGATTCGGCATCTATAAGCTTGTCAATGTTGTTAATGTCTTCATTGTCACCCATTTTCTTATAGTTTCTTATTTTCTATCACAATTTTTTTTCTTACTTTTATTTCTCCTTGTTTTTATGGCACTCTTAGGGCATTCCTGGGCCCATAACCTGTTAGTTTTTATGTTTTGTTATATAGATTTTTATACTGTAATTAAATAGACAGTGAAGTTTTTATTTTATTTTTTCGACTTATTTTAAACTAAAACATTTTATATAAACCATGACTACATATACTTCATTTTTTTCTTCTTTTTCCTTTTTTATAAACTATCTAAGCACAAAGACACTAATTTATCTCAACATACAGCACTTCAGAATCCTAGAGCACAGCACCTAGGAAATTACTGGATAGAAGAGGAACATTTGCCTTAGTTGAAGCCTGCAGACATCCTAAAATTCCTCCGGGAAATAGGACTAAAGGAACTACTAGTATCTGAGACTCTCCTCAGAAACTGAGTAGAAGTATCTGTATCTGTAGAGTAGGGAGGGTAAGTGTGTAGGAGTTGTCCTCCTAGGTCATTGTCCATCTTGTCCTTCTCAGAAAGGTGGACAGGTCACTGGGAGACATCTCCTTTATATCGGCAGGTGTAGGCCAAGACTCACCGAACACACACTCTCTTATTGACGATAACTCCGGACACTCGCATAAGACATGCCTGACAGTTTCACCTTCCTGTTCACACATCCTGCATAGAGGTGTGTGCACTAGCCCCATAGTATGGAGGTGTTTACTTAGTTGAGAGAGACCAGTCAGAAATCCTACTGTTAAACGTAGGTTTTTCCTGGTCATCGCCAAATATTTCTTCGGCGCCAGCTTCCGAGGGTCGCCCAGGGTGATCCTGGAAAAACTGCATCCTTTGATTCCATCCCATCTCTTAAGGGATTGAGCATGGGTGTAACGTTTGGCTAGTTCCGCAATTGTCGAAGTCGTTAGGCCGTAAGTGTCACTGGGTCCTAGAATTTTCAGTCCAGCGGCTTCCCTGGCTAAAGAATCAGCAATGCGATTTCCTTTACTCCTGTCGTGCCCTTTAACCCACCTCAGGATAATGTTGTTATCTGCCGAGACGTCAGCTAAATCTTGGTGGCACTCTAGTACTAGCCTCGATATAACACGTTGTCTGTTCAAGGCTAATAGGGCTTGTCTACTATCAGTGCAGATTATTATGGTTTTGCCAGAAATTCCTCTTCTGGTTAGTTCTTTTGTGGAAATTGAGATACCAGCCAGTTCTGTTTGAACCACGCTGGTATTGTTTCCCATTCCCCACTTAATCTTGAGGCTCAGTTCTCTCGAGTAAACTCCACAGCCTGAGCCTTCTTTCATTTTTGAACCGGCTCCTGTGATGTTCAAACAAGCCATTCGCTGTATTTGATATAATTTTTGGATGGCCGTTGCTTGTAGAACCTTCGGTCCCCATGCAATTGCTCCATACGTTAACATGGGTCTTATTATTGCAGTGTAGATCCAGGTGACCACACGGGGCGACAGACCCCATGTGCGTCCCACTGTCCTCCGACACTGCTCATATGCCACATATGCTCTTTTTGCAACCTTTTGGGTAATTGTTGGAAAGGTTGTTTTATCAAACGCTCCCTCGATATCTATGAATATACCCAGGGTGGATTCTTTGTTGTCCAATAATCTTTCGATTCTGCCAACCACTTGGTGAAGGGCCGAATCAGTGGACCTTCCCGGAGTATATGCAAGCTGATTTGGATGAAGTGGGTTGTGAACTAGCACTTCATCTCTTATATACCGCTCGCATAACCTCTCCATTGTTTTTAAAAAGAACGATGTGAGACTAATTGGTCGGAATGCTTTTGGTAAGGTGTAGTCCATCCTACCTGGTTTGGGTATAAATACCACTCGTACTTCTCTCCACTTACTGGGAATATACCTCAGAGCTAAAGAGGCTCTGAAAATTCCAACCAGGTGCGGCATAAGAGTATCCATTCCCCATTGAAGTAGGGCTGGTCTTATTCCGTCAGGTCCTGGTGACTTGAAGGGGGAAAAGCCCGATATGGCCCATCTTATCTTGTCCTCATCAATTAGTGCACTAGCAGATTGCCAGTCATATTGTGAGGGTGTTGTTGATACTTCCATCCAGTTTGACATTCCAGGAAAGACAGAACTTGGGAAGTGAGTTTCCATAAGAATCTCAGCGCTCTCTTGAAGGTTGGCGGCCCTGGGTAGAAGTAAGGGGACACAATAGATCTCTTAGGTCTCAGTGAATGTCACCCTAAAAATCACACATACATACATACACACGTTTTTGTCTCTGAGACAAATCTTTAATTGGTTTATACATACCTTGAAACAATTCACTGAAATTCACTGTTTCGATCACTTCCCACCTTATTTGATGCTATTTCTAGTTTGTACAAAATAATATGAAGGAAATCTTTATAGGTTGTGATATTGAAACACACAATCACTTGAAGTATAATTTTTTTGCAGTTTTTTGCAATTCCTGTACCAATTTCCCCAGATTACTCCGAGAATATTCCCATCGCTTATGCTTAATAAGTTTTACTCTAGTTAATTCATTTGTTTAAAGAATGAAATTAAATTGCTACCTGATAGTAGAATTATGAATTATGTCATAACTCACCATCACTTGTCCATTATCTGATAGCTGGTCTGTTGATATGCCTTCTGCCTCATCGTTGTCGTCCTCCGATAGTTCATCATCGATAGCATCCAAGTTTATGTCAATTTCGTATAAAAGCTTCCCTTTATATTTTGAAGCTTCTCCTTTTTCATTGAGCAAAAGCAATTTAGATATCTTAGACATTTGCTAAACATCATTCGGTAGCCTATAATAAGTTTTGTGAATGTCAGAGGTATGTCTCATGAATATAGCTAGTTGTTCCAAATCTTGATCAGATAAATTGTTAACTTGTGACATGGTAGCTAGATGCTTTCTCAGTCTTATTGATGTGAGATCAGCAGCGTTCTTAACCCCCGCAAGCCTCGCACGTTTATAAATAGATTTGGTTCCACTAATGCTAGTAGTTGATTTTGTATTAGCAAATAGATAAACATGATCTTTCCTCATAATGTGTGTTTTATTTTCAAGCAATAATCCAGTATTTTGATCATTTCCTCGGTAAATAGGACAGGGACACCACGACCTCTTTTTCCTTTAATCACAATCCTTTTTGAAGATTTTATTAACGCTCTTTCACTTTCGCTTATACAATTCTTAAATTCACTCGATATATTATTGTTTATTTTTGTTGTACAAGTAAGAACGGTGAGTCTTTGCAATTCGCCGGGTTTCCTTCTGTTTAAAAGAAGTAATTGAACAAAGCATATTTCTTGTAACGACTTGTATGATTTTTCGTCCTTTGGATTCAACTCTAATGCATTTCGATATTTCTCACCTTCGGAAAGTAAATAAGACCTAAGTAAAGTTAAATCTTCCTCTAGGGGTTTTAGTGACGGTTTATTCCATTTTTTCTGACTCAAGTCCTGGTTTGCTAGCGTCGATACTGGTACTGCCACTCAGTAGAAACCAAATCTTTTAAAGATTTAAGTTTCCTTGTATAATCCGTTTCTAATGAATTTTTTTCAATAGACATCATAAGCTACATCAATACATTCTTTAAGTTGTGATCCCATGTTGGACGCTAAAGATGGCGCGCTGTATGTTTCCGTTTTTGGATCAAATCTAGATATTGTCTTCGTACATTTCACAAGCATATCAAAGTTAACTAGATCAAAAACCTCCAGTAGAGATTTAGCTTTAATATGTTTTCGAATTTCAATTAGTAATGAGGCTAATTGTCTCATTTTGCGAGAGGCAACCAGATGATATTGCTTATTTCTATGGCTTTTCAAATATCTAGCTGCAACAGCACATACAAGTTTATCCGTTTTTGCAAAAATATAAAGAGCTGTCTTCTTGTTAAATCCTTTACATGCTCACACGGGAGATAGGTTAATTTCGTTGGCGGATCTAAACTTCCCAACAAAGGTTTTCTTATTGGTACAACAAGTTCTTCTACGGAGCCTTTTATGAAATTACCTTCATTCCTCAATTTATTGAAAAGATATTTTCTTCTTTTATCACCTACTTTGTAGGCAAGTATTTTTTGCACTTTTGTCTCCGACTCATGATGTCTTACAAGATGCCTAGAAATCTTTGTTACTCCATTATAACAAAAGAAGATCTCTTTTTCCCGGATTTTTAAGCCTGAAAAAATGATTCCCATAAGGTCACATTTAAAATAATAATATCTGTGGTTGTTTCACTTTTATTCTGTGGAATATGTCAATACTAATACAAACTTCTACTATATTAAACGTAGATTCTATCTATTGTTTTATGTAGTCACTAGTGACAAAAAATGAATGATAATATACCAGATAATGATTTAAGCTAAATTTGATATATGTGGTCTGACATCTAGTATTATTAATTTTTGGCAGCAGCATGTTTTGCTAAGTGAATTTTTTGCCTTTTACTCAAAAATGATTCATAATATGAATTTTATAGGAATACAAAATTGAAGATCACACAGGTAGCGTTCGAACGTTAGGGTTTCGGGCCAAAATGCGGAGCAGAAAATATCTTATTTATTTATAAAAAGAAAATATTCGACAAAAAAACTGAACTTGTCTTATAAAATATAAAATAGAACACTTTTAATATACTTCGTTGAGTTTGAAAAAAAAAATAATAATATCGGGGTCTACAACGTAAATAATAAAATAAAACAGTACCTAGAACTAACTATTCCAGGATTTGATATAAAAACAATAGTTTTTTCCAATATAATATAGAAGAATATTAACTAAAAAACAAACATTTTTCTCATAAACAAATAAATAAATAATATGAAGTATGAACTAATAACAGCATTACTTGTAGGTACATAGTTGTGTGCACTTTAATTTTTTAACAAATCATTTACATCTATGATTACAAATTTTGCAATTACATTTAATCAAAGTTTCTGTAAGTAATTCAATATTTTTTTTATGGTGGTCCAAATTGGCACCCATTTATTATTTTCAAGCGACCATCCCCAATCAGATGGACATGGTAATTTTTGGAAAGTCTTTGTCAACTGAACCCAAACAAAACCACCTTGATAAATGCAATGTGCAATGAAAGGGCATTTAATGTTAGAGTAGATTCTCAATAGATCTGTTTTTTTTGAAAATAACTCCATCCGACACAAATCAAGGCTTTCAGACTCTGAATGCTTATCATAAAGAAATATGACAAACTTAGCCAACATATTTAGTTGTTGTTCGCTGGGTTCCTTTGGATGCATTGTTTACTCCTTGAAGATGTTTGTTATGCCAGGAAAAGCTTCCCATGTCTCGCAACACTTCTTCTTACCTCTGCCGAAGAAGGATGATGTAACATCAGAACCAGTAAAGGCATGAAACATAGGAAGACCCAGGCATTTATCTTCCAGCTGATTGCATATTTCTTTACAATTAATATATTTTAAATTTTTCCCTACCCCAAATTCCAACCAAACATCTTGTTCCTGATGTGAGTATTGGTAGAAAAGGGCAAGCACGACGACATCGGTATCCACAGTTTTTATTAGTATTTTATTTAATTTGTTATGTAGGCAATTCAAGGAATGAACAAATATTCTTGGATCTGCTTCTTCATGGTTACAGATAGATGTAATTTTGATTATGTCTTCGCAGCAGTTATTATATAGAGTTTCCTCCCCGTTGTTACATACTAGTATTTTGTTTGAGGGCAAAGAGATACTGCTAAAATACAGATTGAAGATTAAGGCTTCATATTCAGGCATATTAAAATACATGTATTTTACTAGGGCTGGCTGCATGTACAGCAATTGATCTTATACCGTTTTTAAGATACGACCTTGAAAATCTTTCAAAATCAATAGTTTCCAAAATCCATGCAGACAGCCCTCACTAGTGAAAAAGTGAACACATTACTCGAATTTCAGCTTTCAATTTTCAATCGTTCAGTTGTAGGAATTTTTTGAAAATTAGTAATATTACCTCGGATATATGGCTCCCTCTGCACTACTGGAAACCAGTGTACAGTCTGAGCGAGAATCGCAGCCGCTCCGGCAAAGGAGGCACGTTGCGGATGAGCAAACATTATTATTGTGAAACAAATAAATATTAGGACCCTGTTGTCTGTCTCATATTATTAGTTTGGTTTTGGACTGTAATTGAAAAGATCAAATATAGTTTGTAAGAATCTTTTTTTTGTATATGTATAAAACTTAATAATTTCAAAACTTGAACAAAAAATATAATCAGCGTTCTATGGTACGACAGAAACGGACCTCCCTTAAAACTTTTACTGTTCACTTATTGGGTGAAATTTCTGAGAAAATAAAAACAAATATGTGCCTAAATACAATTTATTATTAGTGGTACTGGGTATTCCCTCAATAAATATGGCTCATGCGTAATTTCGTAATGATCCACCTCGATGGTCAGTATAATCCCCAATAAAGGCGGAAATGGATTAACTCAGGTAGTCGTGGTACCTGTAGTCCCCGATAAGTTGTGAAATATTAGGTATTCTCAAAATTGTCGTTTAAAATATTTTAGTCAGTCTTAGTTTAGTTCTCAGGCAGAAAGGAAATAAAATTTTGACTATAAAAAAAGGGCAACAAACGCAACAGATAAAAAAAAACCAGCTTTGTTTTATCGAGAGACAGAAAACAACGATAAGTTGAATATTTTTTGGTTAGACTTTAAAAGATTTTTCAGCTAAGAAATAATTTTTGTAGCGTCTAGGTAATTAAAATATGTATGTAGGTACTATGGTCGTACCTTATACAGAAATGGATTATTGAAAATATTTCAATAAATTATTACTCAATGATTTACTCTTTTCATTTTTGTGAATTAATATTGTTGACCATAAATTAGTTTCACTTGCATTTGAAATATCTATTGCTGTCAAAGTTTATGGTCATAAAATTAAAATAACTACCTTTTTTAATAATAATTTAATTGTTTATTACTGGAACATATATTCAAGAAGCCTGAAATATTTTAGGACTGCAGAATCTCGTTGGCGATTGCGTCAAGAACCGCAGGGTAACGATGACGAAGTAGTCGACGACGTTCCGGTTGAGACAAATAATTTAAATGAAGATAATTTACCAAATTTAGAAAGAGAAAAGGAAATTACAAACAAACAATTTACTTTAGAAGGAAAAAGGATTATTGACATTGCATACTTTTTTGAACAGCTTCAAAATATTCAGCATATGCCAAGTTTTGCCTGTTCCTTATTCAATTGTCAAATAATCAATGAAGTGAGAAATGGTCTTCAAAATTTATTGTAAAATGCAATATGTGTAATATAACAATTGCGATAAATTCCCAGCAAGCAGATGAAGTTGATGTAAACTTGGCAGCAGTGCTTGGTAAACCCAACATTTTATTCATTTTTATAATCTTGTGGCAACCGTAGCATGTCACACGGCTACTCTTTTGCCGAGGGTACATTAAAAAATTTAATAATAATTTGTTCATTGCAGGAACTACTTCAAGCGGCTGCGAATTCTCACAACTAGAACAAATTTTTGGTTGTCTAAACATACCCCCTATACAATTGGTAAAATATAACCTCACACAAAGTAAACTATAAACAATTATTGAGAATGTATTACATTACAGAACTTATAAACTAAGTGTTTTATAATAAAACTAAGTGTGTTGCACCTAAGTGCAATAGGCACTTGTATGTGCAATGTACAATAGCAATAAAAATATATAATAAAGTACAAATTAACAATTCAAAAATAAATACAAAAATTAATAAAAAAAATAAATAAATTAACATTATAGGTTATAATCATTTGTTTCATTCGAAATTATAATAAAGCATCTAAGGACTTAATATTTACATATATATATTCTTTACATTTGATAATAAATTTTTTTAAATCTCTAGTTGCCTTAACTTCAAGGGGCAAGGAATTAAATAATTTTGGTGCCAGTATGCAAGTAAATCTTTTATTGGAGTTATATCTTCTAACTATTGATTTACTATTGGTTTTATTTCTTGTTTCATAATAATGATTTATATAATTTTTAGCTTTAGATTTATAGCAGTAAATAAAGTTACTGAGATCATATAAACCTCAGACATTCAAAATATTTGCATTATTATATAACAGGTGGGTTGAGTAAAGCCTATCTTTGAAAAATATTATGCGTAGTATATAATTTTGTATGACGTTCAATTGTTTCAGTACATTGTCATAAAGCCCCCCCCATACGATATAACCATACCTCAAGAGAGACTCTACCAAAGACTTGTAAATTTGTATTAAAAGTTTTTGCGTAATCCTGCGTAATTTTGTTAGTTAGGTCTTGAACATGGTTGGACCATTTCAAATTTTTGTCCACTGTGATACCTAGATATTTGATAGTATTTGTTTCTTTAATAATATCATAGTCGTTTATCTTAATACAGTCATAGTTCGGCCTGTTGGCTTCATTCAATGAGAATGCCATGTAAAAAGTTTTGTCTGTATTTAAAGTTAGTTTATTGCAGTCAAGCCAATATTTGATAATTCTGAAGCCTTTGATCACTTTATTCTGGACAGTTTGCCAGTTTTGAGATTTAAAAATTAGGACAGTGTCATCGGCATACGATATTGATATTTCATTTATGTCTATTATTATTATCGCAATTACAATTAGCGGGCGAGGAAGAGACTAAAATTGCCAGGGAACAAGGAAATGTTGATGAAGATGGGCTTAGCAACCTGTTTTTCAATCTTGTACAGTTAACATTAACTGTATTTATTTCAGTCGACAATAATTTTAAATTTTCAGTGTAGTCGCTCACAATATTTTTCAAATAGAACATATACTTCTGATTATTCTCAACTTCGTGGGTAATATTTTGAATAACCATACTTAAAGCTGAGGAATCTATATGGTTGTCATCATCAGTGTCTTCAGAATTTTTGTTTGGTATGTCACTAAGAGAGCGTTCTCGATAAAATTTGGACAAGCAGGTTAAATGGTGTTTGAAGTCAGAAGCTACCAAATCAGAATCAGAATTTGGGCTGCATGATCTATTATTCTAGAACTTGTTTGCAACTTTTCAACTTGATGCAAGTTGTTTGTTCTAGAACTAGGTAAATCGCAAAAAAAACATACATTCTCAAAGACGACGCTATTACCATTCTGTCTTGTCTTTTTTTAATTGTGCCTGTGCTACTCAATACGTTTTCTTTGGTTCTGCTTTGCTTTAGCTTTCGATCTATCTATACTAGCTTGAGATTACTAAACAAATTGGCACAACTTTTATGCCAAGAAGATTTGTTTTTAATAAAGAAATTTTCAATACCTTCAATGCCTTCATCGAGGTCTACTATGTTTATATTTAGCGGCAATTGGTTTATATCAGAGAATTTTAATATATTTCTTGCAATATTGGCGTATGAATTAGAGGGTACTCTTGAATTTGCGGGACAAACAACTTTTTCTCAGTTTTCTTTTTACACAACGCGCATACATCCATGTTAACTGCAGGAATAGAACTGTAATATATAGAAAAAATAGAAATATTCCAAACTCACCAATAATTAACACTAATAATAAATATCACCCTCCTATTTGTTACAATTTTCTGTGCCTGTTTTTAATACACACTACGAACGTGCTGTTTCTGATTATTATTATTATCATGGCACACGTGTAGATTTGTTTTGCAGAATTCCAGCTTCTGTGAAGTATAGCTGTTTGTTAAAGGTGGGGGTGAAATTATTCAGTCACAGTCAGCTTTAAAAAAGCACATCAGGTTTGATCTTTCATATTTTATTCTTTCAAAATGCATGTATTTTTAATCTTTTTGGAGTAGTAGACAAGACACTTTTACTTCTCAATCACACATTTTTTTTTTCAATAAAAATACTTAGGCACTACAAGAGTTCAGAAAAATACTTACATATGGAATGTGAAATTTAATTATCCTTTATTATTATAATCAATTCAGAACATTGTAGGTCTTACCGTTTTAGACAAAAACAAAATTAACGTGTAAGGCGCTGCACTACAATTTGCCCGAAACCCTAACGTTCGGACGCTACTGGATGCGATAAATAAAAAACAATCCTAACTTATTATATACCAATCGATAGGAAATTGTGTGATCTTCAATTTTGTATTCCTATAAAAGTTTCGTATTACGAACCATTTTCGAGTAATACCCGAAAAACTTACTTAGCAAAACAGTCTGCTACCACATTTTTCTGAATAACGAAAAAATGAAGCATTATTAAAAATTAGAAAAATAACCAGGATATTTGAAATTTAATCACCTTTCGAATGGCGAAAACTAGAAGTTTCTATGTCTTACCGTTTTCGAGAAAAAAAAATAAAATATGAGGCCGCGCGTGTCACCCCTTTGAGAAGGTGGTGGGGGTGCCTGCACAAGATTTCGAGGTGGGTCTGTTCTTAAATCTCTATATTTTGACTTTTTTTATGCATGTTCGAAAGGATTTGCTTTTACTCAGGAGGGGAAGTATCTGGTTACTTTTTGTCTCGTAGGCACTTAGCTAAAATAACATTTCCTAAGATTTGAAAAATCGAAATATTAGTATTTCAAACAATACCAACAGCACTTTCCATTTTAATTTATAAATTTGACATTGTTAAAAAATATTGTTTTGACGTTACAAACTACTCCTGTCAAATCAATAATAAAAAAAATTGTCACTTAGACATGATTTAGACCATAGATTTAGACTTCGTTTCTCGAGTTGTTGATGTTACCACGGTAACTTTAAAACACGCGCGTTTTTTAAAGTTCGATTTAAACACGCTGAGGCGTGCTTCAAATAGGTAAAAGGGTTCACCAATAAAAAAATAGTATATTAAAGTATAAGTGGATATTAAGGTCTTTAAAACACGCGAAATAGAGCAAGTGTTTTAAAGACCAGTTATCCACGAGTACTTTACGCTATTTTTTTTTATTGGTGTACTTTGAAATTATAAATACTGGCCTATAACTACTACAACAACAAGAAATGGAAATCATAGATGGAAATAAGAACTAAGTGTCAAATGGATGAATTCGTGACGTATATGATGTATACTTTGCGTTGTCATGGAAATGAGAAAAGCATAAACTAATTTGTATTTTGATGGAAGTTCAACCGTATTGAGTTCTGTGAATGTCAATAATATTAATTTAAATACCATTTCATAAGATTTGAAAAATCGAAATATTAATATTTCAAACAACACCAACAGCACTTTCCATTTTAATTTATAAATTTGACATTGTTAAATATTGTTCAAATAAAAGTTTTGACGTTACAAACTACTCCTGTCAGATCAATAATAAAAATATTGTCATTTAGACATGATTTAGATCATAGATTTAGACTTCGTTTCTCGAGTTGTTGATGTTGCCACGGTAACTTTAAAACACGGGCGTGTTTTAAAGTTCGATTTAAACACGCTGAGGCGTGCTTTAAATAGGTTAAATGGTTCACCAATAAAAAAAATGATTGTTTTCCAAATTTAATTTACAAAAAATATGAAAAACTGGTCGGAGCTCTCAAAAAGTGTACTCCTTTTTAAATGAATGATTAAACCAAATGAGTTGTTTGTGATGATTACATGAATAGTAGGTATACAGTGTACCTATGAATTGAAATTATTATTTATTATGCGGAAAATTTATATCAGAATCAAATTTGAAAATGCAAACCGATGGGTTCCGTTTTAAATAATCAAAAACTGTTATATTCTTGTAGAGAGCGAGCGCAGAAGCGCAAATCTAGTGAGTGGGAAAAGTGATTTTCTTACAAGTTGTACACAATATTTTTTCTACAACCTCATTCATTAATGGAAGAAATAAAGTAATTTATAAAGTTATTTTATTCAAACTTTAAACAGAAAGAACTTACAATATGAAAATAAATACAAAAATCAGTTGAATGTATAATTGATTGTAAAATTAAACAGTTTTGTATTGGAACCTGAGGTAAAAAATTTTCGGTTACAGCTCGAGCCTTTTCGATAATATCTGGATGAGTATTTTCAATGTCCGAATTGGACAACTCAAAAGATAAATTATTTCGATCTTGGTTCATAATTCCTGAAATAATGCTCAATGGGTTAATGTTTTTATAATTAATAAATTAAAATAAACAATGAAATAAATAGTTTACTCAATTTTGGTTTAAATTTAAAAATTTCAAGAAGACATTCGCCTTAGGTTGAATTGTCATAAAAAGTTGACAGGTCATAGGTAGCTTTGTTTGACATTTCGGTGCGTACCATAGCGTGTACTTTTCGCATTAGTTTTCCAACGGTTATGAAAAGAATTAAGAAAAGGCCTGCTTTGCGTATAAAAATTTGTGTAGAAAAGCGTGTTTTGCATAGTGGTTTTAGGAAAAGTTGTTTAGAATTGAGACCTAGTTTTGTGATTTTAATTTCTTGAAAAATATCCATCTATTCAATTTTGGCTGAGTACATCAGTTTAAATGAATTGAGAAATTATGTTTCATTTGAAATTAAAAGAAGAAAATAACAAATCTGAATGATTCGCGCACTAGATACAAAAATAGCTATAAAATATACATGAACAAAACAAACCGGTAGGAAAAGCTAATATGGAACACACAAATAGAAAAATACCCCAAATAGACTGGGTAAATGAATTCTGAAAAATTCTAACCTTTCTATGAGGTTTAATAATTCTCAATTTCTGTTTTTTTGTATTTACTGAAGATTCCCACTCCAAATTTTTGAATATTTTCATCCTTATGAATAAAGTCACCATGTAATCCATGTGTTCCCTACATGCCGATTTGAAATGTGATTCATGCCAATATGAATGATATTCGCATAAATATTTTTTTTAAATGGTGATCAACATTTTTAGCGAGACCATCACCACATTTATATTTTTTGTTGAAGGCGTTATTGAATTCACTTAGTAAACAGATGATAATTTCGCTAAATTTTTCGGAGGGTCTCTTCAGATACTTAATTTGACTGGCTGACCATAGAAAAATATATTATAATTTTCAAACGTCTGCATCCCTCATTTATTACAGAAGATAAAAGATTGTAAAGTACTCCATAATTTTTGTTATGAAATCAAACAATTTTATTTTGTTGAATCTACATTATATTTAAACTTAAAGTGATGCGCTTCGCTAACACAGTATCTTTTTCAAACTAATGGAGGTATAATGAGAAACTTTCAATTTATACAGTGTCTTAATACTGAATTATACGGATATTTAACAATAAAATTATAATCTTTTTACAAGGAAATGAAATGAATTTGTCAAAATATGGGATTAACTGAAGTATAACAAGTTTACCTGGAAACTCATTCACAACCATCCTACAGGAATCTTTCTAGGTAAAAAGGTTTGATAATGGAGAATTGTTAATATCAAGTTGGTCGTTAAGAAGATTATCTGAATATTTGTTTTTATTTATCTCTAGGGCTTCTAAAAGATTTAATTTGAAGGATTTAGTTTCTATATGCAAAATTTCAAAATTTGAATCGAAAGAGTGTTGGTTTGCTAATAAATGATTTAAATAGTTCTATTGTCTTTCGGATAGTGTTAAGGAGACAATGAAACACTCCCGCGCAAGCAGTTTCAGAGGGTACAAACTCTTGCATGCTAACCTTTTAATAGAGTTCCTACCAGAGCTTAACATCACCTAAGCATTAATTCTCTAATCGTACACTCTGTGAATTTGTAAATATATCTACATAGGAAGAATGATTGGGAAGGATGAAAGAGGGTAAAAGCGTATGTAAATAAGGACGAAATGACTGTGTATGGGCAATAGATAAGGTAGTTATTAAATTGTAATTTTAATGGTATCATTTTTATCATTACATCTAGAATTAACTTTTTATTTCCAATTTTCTTTTATTTTCTGCTTTTAAACTTCAACAAGCCTTTAACATGTGACTCTGTTTTTCGTAAGCTTTTCAGAGACAATACAACAAAATCTCTGTGGGAATGTAAGCGGTCTAGTTCGAACGGTCTGATTTTATGTCATAAACTATCGTAACAAACGGGTAATGCAGCAGCAAGGAACCGTTGTTGAGGGAGTTTGCAACTATGGAGGACTTTAATGGAGCCTGAACACCCAACGATTATATACTAGGAAGGATAGTCTACTTTGACAAATTTGTTTGTGTGCGATGTTGCAGCTATGACGTCACCACAGGGCCTCGCGTATATTTAAATACATTGGTTTATACTTACTGAAAATGTGTTTCTATTCATTTTAATTAAAAATAAAGGTTGTTCAGCTTTAAAACTAATTACCTTTACCATATTAGAACACTATATTTGCTTTAATAAAGAAAACACATTTTTTTTAGTTTTATTTTATTAATAATTATTGTATATCCCTACAAAAGAATAGGAATATCGAAACAGTTTATATCTACGAAAGGAATTCATATAGTAATGTAGCTAAAAAATATTTACAGAATATAATAAAAAAAACCTTTTATACAGGGTGTTTAATAAAGTTCCTATTTGGGATTATGTAATTATGAAAACAGCTAATTTTCAGATATTTGGCTAGAAGTAGTACTTACCTATAGTAATTAACACAGTATTTAACTTTTAAAAGTTACCTATTGTCAATTTTACGAATGTTCCAGAACTTAATCAAAGAACATTTTAAAATGTGTTTTTTATTTTTCAGTTAAGATAAGCTTAAAATATACATTTTGGTCTTTATAAATAAAATAAATAGTTTTTGATTGATATAAAATGTATAAAATTATTACAGATAAAGATTTTCATTATTGTACAGATTTTTTTTTATTAGATAGATACTAATAATTTTTACTTCATATCAATAAATTGTAGTTGCACATCAATATTTTGTTTTAAAAATAAATATTGCTGGTGCAGTTTCCAGTATAGCAACACCTGTTCTCAAAAAATGTTAAATTTTAATGTAATAAAATTTTTAATAGAAAAAATGAAATAACTAATCAGTTTATAATTTTTTTTAATTTCTTGCTGTTGGCTCTACGATTGTCCTCATTAGCTTTTCTCTTTAAAGTTTTATCAGATTCCATTTTATAATTATTATATTTAATTCTTATTATTGTTCTTAATTCACAAAAATCAAAAATTAGTTTATATGGGATGTCCTCTTTATTTTTATTTATTTTATTTGCCAATCTTTTAACAATTTGAGTACCTGGACGAAAAGAATTTCCATAATGAATTTCAAAAAACTTATTCCATTTTTTTACCTTGTCTAACCATTGCTGACTGGGTTTAACAAGGCCTCCAAATGACAAATGTTGTACCCAAGAGGGAATATGATAATCACGTTCATTTTTGAATTTATAGGTGAAATCTCCTAAATGGGGCACTTCTTTCTTATATTCCTTTGCAAGCCATCCTGCTATATATTCTAGTGCATCTTCAGTCGTTTCTAGCGAGATTTCTTCAAACAAAGATGTACTACCAGATTGATCAGGAGTGCTTACTGAAGAAAATGAACTACTAGAATTTGACCCAAATGTATCTTCATAAGGTTTTGGGTCCTTCAATTGAAGTTTTGCTTTTTCTAAAACTTGAGGAGTTATAAATTCTGCATTAACATCTTCTTTTGTGTTAGTTCTTGCATCTAATATCCCAGCATTTTTCCCCAATAATAGCATTCTAATTCGATAAATGGCTGCCAGTGGAGAAGGGTGCTCATTTGGTCCTCTGCATCGAATTTGTGAAAAAAAGTGCATCCTGGTTTAACTTATGGGTGCATATATAATGTATTTCAAAACTTGTTTTCATATCTTGAAATAATAATTTTGAAGATTTGATAGATATTATCATTCCCTTTTGGAAAATCTGTAGAGTTTCCTTTCCAATTGGTCTCATTTCAGATATTTTACAAAGCATTTTATCTAAATGTTCGTTTTGCAAATTGAGATATTTACCCCCATAAGCACTTTTGATAGGTACTGATCCATGTTCGACATAGCTGTTAAAAATATCGAACCATTTGTTAATATCACCAACAAATTCTCCCAAATCAACAGCAAGTTTTTTTATCATTTCCTGGTTTATATCTCAAAAGAGCTGTAGATACTGAATGAGACATAAGTTGAGCAGCTAACTTAACTTTCGGTCTCTGATTTTTTTCACAATCAAGGTGCTTTTGAGAGATTTTCCAACAGGGATTAATTTCCTTATTATTTAAATTGATTAAACTCTGAAGAGGCTTTTTAGTAATTTTCTTATTTCCAGATAATATAAATCCTTTATCTAGCAACCAATTCCGAACAAGTTTTAACAAATGTGGTGCATCAGCAAATACATAAATATTGTTACCTGTATTTGGGTGACTAAAAAATGGTTTTTCTATATCAACCTGCATTTGAGACCATAAACCAATATTTCCTCCTCCACAGTCACTCACACAAGCTACCACATTTTATGATATATTATGCAGTTCATTTATAATATTCGATAATATGTCCTTTGTAATCTTTTGATCGAAAGCAATATATACAGGCTGTTTCCAATTTTTGAATAGACCTCGAGCTTGTACTACTTGCATTTGTCCATAGGGCCCCAGCACTTGGTCCTTGGCAGCATCGTATTCTTGCACAGATTTCACTTTAACTTCATCAAACTGCAAGATAACAGTTCTTTCACAATCAGTGAAATTCTCTCCAGCCAGTTTCATCAACAATAACACATCTTTTAGTATTCCTGTACTAACATCCAATTGAGATGCCCACCGCCTTAAACTTGATAAAGAGTCCAGTGAACAATTTTTTTTCGACCAGACAGCAGATCTATTTGATTTTGTGTTTTAATATTTTTTGGGCAGTCTGTATTCTTACTTACTGTTACTGAGCGTCCATAATATTTATTTATGTAATATTTTAGCAATGTGTTAACACTGTTGACCTTTTTGCCTGACTTTTCCTTCAGATTTTTGTATTTTAGTAACAGCTCTTCATATTTTATTTTATAATCTATTGGTTCAGTTTTAGGTATTGGAATCTTAATTGGAGTAGTTTTTTGAATATTTATGTCATTCAAATTTTCCATATTGGAGCTAGTAGAACCAATTATTTCTTCAACAATGTTTCTATTAGTTTTTTTTTTAGCTCTTTTTGCCCGAAGTGTCTCTTCACTCTCTTCAGAAGATTCAAGGGCTTTTTTTACTTTAACAGTGGGGACAGCTGTCTTCTTCAAAATCTTGCGTAAAGGTAACTCTGAAAATAATGTAGGAATGAGTCTTAGGAAAAATTATTTATTTTTAATTAAATTATAATCAAAGAAAGCTGCAGATTTATAATTGTTTTGAAATAAACCATAGAATACACTAAAAAACTCATTCTGTAAGTCTCTTCCATAATCATTTGGTGTAAAGTGTTCAGAACAAATTGTAGACGTATCTACATTAAAATTATCTGCCCTTCTACAACGCCTTACCCATTCTTTGCGAATAGTGGAAGACACTAAATCGTTCCCTTGTGGGAAATAATGAAATATAATAGGAATGCCTTTCTTTTTACAAATAATTTGGTTGTTTTTGCACGTAGCAATAGCACATATTCTACCAGGCATGCCTAGACTAAAATAGAAAATACCACCTTAAAATAATATTTCTACCAAGTCATAAATCAATGTTACCTTGAATATAATAGTACAAAAACCAAATTTTCAAAATAAAATAAAACGAATTATGATTAAAAATCACTAAGACTTTACCAGAAACAGAAAAATTCTGACAATATTATAAATGTAAACATAAACCACTATGTAAACAAACTGACTGTCTGCTATTTAGTTCCTACTGTGACGTAATAACGCATGCGCATTGATGCGCAATTGCGATCTTGATTTCAAAATGCTTGAGAATAGGAACTAGTCCATCCTTCCTAGTATATTATCGTTGCTGAACACCGGCGAAGTGGCATTGCTACGAACTATTGATTATCACAGGTCCCCAGTGCACTGTGAATAATGTAAATAGTTTTTGTTAATAACCTCCGTATAATGTACTTTATAATTATTGGTTGAATAAAGATTTATATTATTTGAATAGTTAGAATCTAATTTTTGGTTGTCATAACTACGTTTGTGTTCTGAAATTCTAGTTTTAAAATTCCTAAAAGTTCTACCTATATAAATTTTATCACAGTCGTCATTACCACATTTTAATTTATAAACTCCTGATTTATTTAGTTTTGAAGATTTGGATTTGTTGTTTTTAATGAATTTGGATAAATTGTTGTCAGTTTTGAAGCAAATATTCAACTCTAAAGTTTCTAAAAATGATTTTATTTTTAAGGATGGTATTCCAAAGTAAGTTAAGCTTTTAAATTGGTTATTTTTGTTTTTATCAGATGGAAATACTTGTTCTAGAGTATGTTTTCGTATCTTTTTATTTATGATGTCAATTAAATTTGGATCGTAATTATTATTAACCGCTATTTGTTTTATTATATTCAGTTCTTTATTCTAATTGTCAATATTCAATGGAACTGTTAAAAGTCTATGTATCATACTATTGAAAGCTGCTAATTTATGACTGATTGGGTGGACTGAACTATTATGAATTGTAATGTCTGTATGTGATGGTTTGTGAAATATATAAAAGTCATGTCTATTATTTATATCTGAAATTGTAAGATCTAGAAAGTTTATGGACTTATTTTGTTCAATTTCTACTGTGATTTTTTTTTAAATTAACGTGCTCGGCTACTATGGCCGGTAGCGGTTACAATATATCAAATATAAAATGGATCATTGATACAATAATACACACACAGTAACAGAAATGTTCTAAAGTTTATGCTAAAGCTGAGCATCTTTGAGGAATTGGAGTAGAGAGGTAATTTGCTCAGAGCTGCTGAAGATCTCTTTGTAGTTTGAGCATAGTTGGAGCTGTTGTCTTTGGACTGTATATTTGTGACACTCGGTCAAAATGTGCTTTATGGTTAGATTAGAGTTGCAGTTGGAACAAATGGGTTTGGTGGTAGTAGACATTAGGTATCCATGGGTAAGTCTTGAATGGCCGATTCTCACTCTTCTTATCACTGATAACTCTTGCCTTGAGAGAATAGTGAAGCAACTAGGTTGGAGATGACCAATAAAATTGAACGCTGTATTTGACGAAGTGTTGTGTCAACGGTGTCCCAATGCTGCTGCCAAGTTACTTTGGATTTTCTTTTGAGCATTGATTTTAAATCCTTCCCAATAATTATATTGTCGGTGACGGTGGATGAAGTTGCGATTTTTGCCTGTTGGTCTGAAAGTTCGTTGCCCTCTATGTCAATGTGGGATGGTAACCAAATTAAAGTAACTGTCATTCCTTGGGATGAGATAAGTTGGTAGGAGTCATGTATAGATTGGACAAAAGGATGTTCGGTAAATATATTTTGGATGGATAAAATTGAAGCAAGTTAGTCTGTACATATGGCTACAAGCTTATAAGGAGGGGAGATTGAAATAATGGCCTGTAGAATGCTGAAAAGTTCACCTGTATGAACATTACAAGTTGATGGGATTCGGCAAGATTTCATGGCAGTTCGTGACGTTGTTACAGCGCAGCCTACACCTGTTTCATTTTTTGATGCATCAGTGTATAATACTAAATCATATTGGTTACGGGTGATTATGTCATTAAATTCATTTTTAATTGATTGTTTGGGTGTTGTGTGCTTGTTGTATCTCATAAGGCATGTGTTAAATTTAGGAAGGTTGATAGTCCATGGGGGGTAGAGGGAATAGGAAGGGGACTAGTTTGTTTGAGGTTAACTCCGTCAAGAAGCTGTGATAAAATCAAAGGGACCGGTTTTAATAATGGAATGGTTGAGAAGATGTGAGATTTGTCAAGAGTTGATGTGAATAATTGGTAGACAGGATTGAGGGGGTTAGACGATACGGAGGCTGCATAAGAAAGCAGAAGTTGCTGCCGTCTGACCCAAAGAGGGGGCTCATTAGCTTCGCAGTGAAGGCTTTCTGCAGGGCTAGATCGGAAAGCGCCTAGACAGAGGCGTAAAGCTGTATTATGCACCGAGTTCAAGAGATTGAGATCAGGATTTGCGGCCGAGATATATATGTGACATCCATAGTCCAATTTTGAACGGATAATGGCCCTGTATATTTTAATAAGATAGTTTTCGTCTGCTCCCCAGTGGTAATTCGAGAGGATTTTAATAATGTTCAGTCTTTTGCAGCAGTCGCCTTTGATGATCAACAACGGGTAGGCGGTCATTGTTAATGAGGATAGTAGGGGGTAGTGTAGGTGGTCGTCTACTGAATTTAATAATTTTGTATTTTGTTTGGGAAAAAGTTAATCTTAAGTGACTTATATTTTTACTTATGATGTTTATTGCTGACTGAATTAGATTAGTTGTGGTAGAAATATTCGTGCCGTGACAGTAAATAACCAAATCATCAGCATATAAGGATTACTTGATAGGAGGAAGGATATTAGAGCAAATATCATTTATAGCTAGATCAAATAGAGTGGGGCTTATAACTGACCCTTGGGGGACTCCATCGGTCTGACTGTAGGTTGACGAGAAAACTCCATTAGCGAAGACTTTGTATGTCCTTGAAGTTAGGAAATTCTGAATAAAGTGAAATATGTGTCCGGAGATATTTAGTGAAGTTAGTTTATTAAGAATTGACTGTCTGCTAACACAATCAAATGCACCGTTTATATCTAATACAGCTGCAATTACTTCTTGTTTTTTATTGAAGGCACCAGAGATATGGGATTGGAGAAGAACCAGATTGTCTTGGGTCGATCTATTTTTTCGGAATCCCGACTGTTCCTTCGAGATTAAATTATGTTTATCGAGAAACCATAACAGCCGCTTATTAACCATTTTTTCTAATAATTTGCAGATGGTGCAGGTGAGTGATATGGGACGGAAAGAGTTTGGAGATGTAACAGCTTGTTCAGGCTTTTTGATGGGAATTATCGTAGAAGTACGCCATTGGTTAGGGAATTGGTTGGTGGTCCATATTAAATTAAAAATTTCAAGAAGCTTGAGTAAACCTATATTGGAGAGTTTTTTGAGAAATATATACGGGATGCCATCAGGACCAGAAGCAGTATTTTTGCAGCTATTAAGAGCTGAGGTAAGCTCTAAGAAGGAGAATGAGCAGTTAAGAGAGGTAATATCTTGCGATTGAGTCATATAGCATGGGTAGGGAGATTTAGAGAGAGGTGTGAAATTAACTTCGGATTTAAATTTTGATTCGAAGGTTTTTGCCAGAATGTTGCTAATTTCTTCATTATCACTCACTAATGTGTAAGAGATAATGTTGTAGAAGAGAGAGGGGATTTTTGAATTCGTATTTTTTCCTTGGATTTGTCTAATTTTATTTCAGAGTTGGGTGGGACTTGTATTCACATTTATAGAGGACATATAATTTCGCCATGAACATTTTTTACTTTGTTCAATAACATATTTAGTCTTGGCTCTGGTTTTTTAAAGGTTAATAAGATTTTCTTGTGTTTTATATCTACGATACAAATTTAGTGCAATTTTTTGTTGATTTACAGCACTTGAACAGCTGGAGTTCCACCAAGGGACCGTTTTTTGTTTGTTAGAGATATAATTTTTACCGACGTGCAGATTGGCGGCTGAAAGTATAGCATTTGTAATTATTCGTATGTTATTGTTTATATCGTCTGAGAAGGATAATGTCGAAAAGTTGGACTCCGTTTGAGATGTATAACTAGTCCAGTCGGCGGTGTTTAAGCGCCAATGTGATCTGGAAGAAGTAACGTTATGATTAGGGAAACTGGAGGATATGACAATAGGGAAGTGGTTGCTATCATAAAGATCATTAGTAGTATGCCAATTTAGTGGAGTGGCATGTTTGGGATCACTAAAACTAAAATCAATACATGAGAAAGTACCGGAGGAGACATTCAAATGTGTATTGGATCCAGTATTTAGCAAGCAGGAGCCAGTACAATTGATCACGTTTTCGACAATTTTTCCTTTGCCCATGGTGATATTGGATCCCCACATTGTATTGTGGGCGTTAAAATCACCTACAAGAATGTATGGCTGGGGAAGTTGGTAAATTAGATTGAGAAGTTCAATTTCTTTTAAGGGGTAATTAGGAGGAATATATAAGCTGCAGATAGTGAGATTATTTGAGCACCATGTGGAAACTGCAATAGCCTCAAGATCTGTAGTGATTTGGAGAGGAGAGGAAAATAGTTCACTAGAAATGAAAATTGAGGTGCCCCCGCTAGCCCTCGCGCAGTTGGTGCGAACATAATGATACCCTTCATAGTTTTTTAGATAAGGGAGTTTGTCAATTTTAGAGTTGGTTTCTTGTAAACACAAGATTTCAGGACGTTCGTCTGATATTAATTGTTAGATTCTCTCCAGGCGAGGAAAGAATCCATCACAATTCCATTGAATAATTTTGAATGCATACTTGAGGTATTAGTTGTTTAGGGCATTCTGAGTGAGGAAAATTATGTTCATCTTCGGTTTGATTATCAGAAGAGACGCTATTGTTATCCGAGGAGTACTCAGGATTTAGTTGTTTTTTGAGTTTTTTCTGGAGTCGAGTGATGCGGTTTTTGAGAGATCGCTCGTTTGTTTCAGCATAAAGAAGTGACAAATCATTTAACAGTCCTTGGATATTAGGAGTGAATTCTAGGGCGTCGTTGAGTGGATCAGAACTACCTTATGAATCTTCTAAGAATGCCGTAAACTGGATTTCGGAGAGTGAGAGTTTGGATGGATTGTTCTTATAGAGGTCCTGTATAGAGATTTGCGAGTTGGGAGTTAGTTTAGGGTTTTCAGTGACTGGGGTTTCAGGTTTTTTCTTACAGGGCTTAGTTGTCTTGTGGGATGGTTTAAATGACGGAGGAGGCATATGTTTGTCTGTTGGTATTGGGGAGTTGGTATTGGGGATTTTGTTGGGGATAGTTGACTGGGGGTATCAGTATTACTGTCAGAGGAAATACCTCTTTTTTGGCCAAGGAATAATGGGGGAGGCGTGGGATTAGATGGTGGTTCAGCATCCGTATGGTCAGCTATTGATGGATTAATCGACAGGGATTCAGAGGATAACAGGGGGGAAGAGGAGGTACCACTGAGTGAAGTAGAAGCTGGGGGTTGTGCTAGTGAAGGAGAGTGGGAGGATATTTCATTTTGGGTTTCAGATAGTGTAGGATTGGTACAGGAGTCGGCAATGTGTCCACTCTGTTTACAGAGGAAACATACCAATTTGTCAGTAGAGATAAATATACGGTATGGAGTATCTTCGTGAGTAATCAGGATCGAGGTATCTATGCTAAAGTTATCATTATCTGGGATAACGTGAGTAATCCTACGGAAACTCATAATATGAGAGTATTCATCTCCTTGCGCGCCACATTTAACAAATGAAACAGGTGAGGCTGTTTGCAGACCGATGTCCTTGAGAGCTTTTTCGATAACAGAGTGGGGGATAGTAGGGGATACATTCGAAATTATAATGCGTTTAGCTGGCGAAATAAGTCTTCGAATAGGAATTATTGTGGCGTTGATGCAAATGTTCTGGTGAGTTTTGAGAAGATCATCTAGAATTGTTGTTGTAGCTAGATATATGCAAATACGGTTATTGGAAATTCTTGATGCAAATGTGATATTTTTGGGAGAAACAATATCTCCTATTGCTTTTATGTACTCGAATAACACGATGTTTGGGATAGAGTGCAAGATAATTGCTTGCTCACGTTTAGGAAAAGTAAGAGGAGGGGGTTTTGTTGAAGTTGCATCAGCATATGATTTTGTGCCATGAGGTGAGTTTTGATTAGATGGGGATGATTGGGTTTTATTATTCACTGTAGTCATTTTTGCTAGTTGCCCTGGATGCCAAAGCCACAGACAGATAGACACAGGAGTCCGAGGAGGACCCTGTGATAAAATAGTAGGAAAATAACAGTTACCTTTTGTGTTTCTACGGCGCTGGATGGTTTCTTGATTTACTTGCTGATAGTAATTTCACAATAAGTACTAAAAGTACTGTAAATTTGAAATTTTTATGTATTGAATTATTGTGAGTAATGAAGTTATCTAATTGTCTCGTAGTACCAGTGAAGCAAGCTAAAATGTCATCTACATATCGGTGCCAGTAAACAAATTTTTTACTAAGGGGTTGTTTATGAATTATCTTTTCTATATTATCCATGAAAATTTCTGATAATAGGGGACTGAGAGGGTTGCCCATAATCAAACCCTCTTTACTGCTATAAACCTTTCCGTTGGAATGAAAATAATTTTGATTTAAACAAACTCTTGATAAATTTATAATATCAAACTGAATTATGGGATTAGTATTATTGTAAGTGAGCAAATTATCAACAAGAATGATAGTTTCATCAGGAAGTATACTATGGAATAGATTTGTTACATCGAAAGATATGAATTTAGACAAGTGAGTAAGTTTTATATGTTGAATATTATTAATTAGTTCTGTTGAGTTTTTAATTGAAAATTGAGGTTTGAATGAACAATATTTGGAAATTATATCTATTCGAAATTTTGAAATTTTAAATGACGGTGTTGTGAAAAAAAGAAACAACCGGTCTAATTGGGTACCTTCTTTATGAAGTTTGATTAATGAATAGAGTTCAGGGTGTTGTGGATTGGGTAAAAATAATTTGTGTTTTTCTTTGTCGCTTATTATCGATTTGGAGTTACTTACCGCTAATTTAATTTCCTTCTGAAATTTAATAATGGGATCTTTTTTGAGAATCTCAAAATTTCCGGCCTGTATGAAATTGTTTGTCTTTAATATATAATCTTCTTTGGGTCATACTAGAACCGTATTTACTTTATCTGCAAATTTAATTGACAACATCATAAATAAAAAAATACGAAAACGTATTCTAGAACAAGTATTTCCATCTGATAAAAACAAAAATAACCAATAATTTAAAAGCTTAACTTACTTAACTTACCATCCTTGAAAATAAAATCATTTTTAGAAACTTTAGACTTGAATATTTGCTTCAAAACTGACAACAATTTATCCAAATTCATTAAAAACAACAAATCCAAATCTTCAAAACTAAATAAATCAGGAGTTTATGAATTAAAATGTGGTAATAACGACTGTGATGAAATTTATATAGGTAGAACTATTAGGAATTTTAAAACTAGAATTTCAGAACACAAACGTAGTTATGACAACCAAAAATTAGATTGCAACTATTCAAATCATTTATTAGCAAACCAACTTGATATTAACAATTCTCCATTATTAAACCTTTTTACCTAGAAAGATTCCTGTAGGATGGTTGTGAATGAGTGTCCAGGTAAACTTGTTAAATACTTTAGTTATTCCCATATTTAGACAAATTCATTTCATTTCCTTGTAAAAAGATTATAATTTTATTGTTAAATATCCGTATAATTTAATATTAAGGCACTGTATAAATTGAAAGGTTCTCATTATACCTCCATTCGTTTGAAAAAGCTACTGTGTTAGCGAAACGCGTCACTTTAAATTTAAATATAATGTAGATTTAACAGAATAAAATTGTTTGATTTCATAACTTACTATGGATCTACATCAAATAAAAGCCTCATCTATTCAATAATTTTTGTTTGTTTTCTTACTAAAAGTCTTAATTTAGTTAACGCATGGTTAACGCTGCTCACGACATTATAGGTCAATTATTGCAATTAGAAAAAAAGTGGATCTTCCAAGACAATAGGAATGATTCATTTTTTCTCTTATTCTTTTGGGAATCAAACCACAATATTGTTTTTTATTTTTTATTTCGACGTTTCGGTAGCGTTCCAGCTACCGTTGTCAAGATTAACTAGTAATAAAATTAATAAAATAATTTTTGGTCCCTATCTGACACAACGAAAAAATGTGACAACTAGACAATCAGAAATATTTTGAAGTTTTGACTACAAAACATTGTTGTCAAATTTTATTAAATCCCATTCATAGTAGATCACACCTTTGGTAAAATGTGAAATAAAATATTTTACTTTATGACATTCTAACGATATGATAGTCTACTAGAAATTGAATCCAGTGAAGTGCACGTTCCAGGATCGGTTTTTATTGGGATAGCACTTTTTTTAGCTTATTTTGGAAATTTTGTTAATAAAACGCGTTTGTTGTTACTTGTTACTTGTTTGTTGATCATTTTTGTTTTCAAAACATGTATAACTCAGTTTGGTGATTTTGTGTATTGAAGTGTGTATCGATTAACAACTATTCCAATGATAAATCATAAGAAAACCTGGATAAAAACTTATGATGCTATCCTGATAACGCAGGTAATTGATTATTGGAAACTTCTCTTTCTAACATTGGTAACCAAATTTGTCGGACTTTCTCAGTATTTTATAAGATGCCATGTTTCCAAGAAGTCGATACTTTTTCATGATGTTTCCAGTAATTAATTCAGCGAATCTTTCTCGACATTTATAAGATTTTACATTCTCTAAATTTTCTGAAATTTGTGTACTTCCGAAAACAATATTTTATTTTTAATATGTTGATGAACGTTATAACCACTAACACTTGCCAGAACTTTTGATTTCGGACTTAGTTCTTTTTTATCAATTTTTTCATTCTTTTGCCGATAATATTGCTTCTTATACTTTTCAAATCTACTTTTAGTTTTTGTTAGATCTCGCTTTAATCCTCGAATATCTCTGTACATCTTGGATCTATTCCGTTTGACAATTTTTCTTCCAGAGTTCCTTCTTGATGTCGATGGAGTCGGATTAAGGTTTTCCTCCAGCGGAACAGGACATTTTGTTGCGCAAACTCTATTGCATTTTTCAAATTTCTTGTAGTGTCTCTGTACTTCTTTGATGCTGTCCTCCATCTCTTACGAATTATGCGTTTTGTCCTTTTTGATTCTTCGCCGATTGTTTTTATTCTCCCTTCATTTCTTCTTCGGTGGTATCGCGCTCTTTCTTCTGCTTTAGCTTTTTCGTATGCCTCAGGATTATTTTTAATTTTCTCTCTTCTTCTCCTCTCAGCTTCTCTCTTTTGAATTCTTCGTTTCTGAAGTTGTTTTTCGTTTTTATTTGCCATTTTGAATGTGGAATGAGATAGCTTATCAACTCCATGGGTTACAGTCAACTCTATGGTCTAATAAAAACCATGGAGTTGATGACCATGGAGTTGATTTAATATATGAAATTAAAGTAAATTTGTCAAAAAGAGATATCTTATTAACACTTGCAATTGAACGTGGACGGTGTGTTATATAAACAGTTAAAAATTGATTATTTGATTAAAAAATTCATTACTTGTTTATAAAAAAATTAAAGCATGGAGTTGATTTGAAGAAAAAATACTCACGTGGTAACAGATGTTTAGCGACCTCGATATTTACAAAATCAGCACCACATTATACCATTGCTTGAAGCATACTGAGGTGATGATTTGTTTTGAATATTCATTACGTTAGATTTTGACAGAACACATAACTTATTCGAGATTCTACGAGTTCATGGAGTTGATAGATTTGTCAGGGACAGCACTTTAGTCTCGATTGGTAAGAACAAAAATTGAATTTATTGTACAACGGTTGTTTATAGTTCAATCACACTATTATTCACCCATTTGAATGTTAAAAATATTTATTTGAGTTTTAGATGCCTGAATAATATAAAGAAATATAGTCGATATCAGTTAGGGACTGACCATGGAGGTGATTTTAAAATATATGCAAAAAAAAATAATACTTAAATATTTTTTTCTCAATAAAAAAGGATATGGAACTAATAACAGATTATTAAAAATCATTTTGAGCTCAAATTTCAGTAATTAATTTATCATGGGTAGATAATAAATAGCAATGACTCTGATTTGTCCCTTTTTTTTAATTACCCTTATAGGAAATTATTGGAAACAACAATTCGTTCATTACTAGCTTGCAATTTTCGGAATTTTTGTTTCCTGATTCTCTAATTATCATCATTGAAAATCATTTCAATTTCATTTGTACCTACAATTGAAAGATATATGCTTTCTTTTGGTGAGTGCTGACGGTAATATTAGTTGATAAATATCTTTAATATTGTTGAAATATAAACTCTCACATAACTTCAATAAATTTCATTATAACCAGAAATATTTTACATCATTCAACATTCAACAATATCATTTGATGATCATTTGGAACACTGGAAATACATAGAGAAGTATTTAAATATTCTTTAATGATGGTTTTCTAATTTTCACTTGTTTTTTTTGATGTGTCTATTCCTCTGGACATGTTTTTTCTTGGTAAAAAAGAACCCTCGTTTTTCTATATTTTTATTTCCTAGTTCCAGCATGCCAAATGTATTAGAAGTTTTGAAGTTTCCATCAGTTGAAGGTTCGTTTGAAATGAGTAATGCTGCCGTTCTCTAGTGCGTTAAGGCTAATTTCATCGTTTCTTTTTCAACAGGTTTAGTTTTGATATGAGCAGAAATTTGTGATGTTATTCCCAGAATTCCATTTTTCAATGTTTCGTCACTAGAATTAGCGTTTGGCACGCTTGTTTTTTTCATTTCTTGAACTAAACTCTCAATTTCAGTTGTAGGCTCTGTATGTCCAACATGAAAATTTGTTGATTATACTGTTTGCATGCATACATAACGTATATGAACACAGATAGTGTGTTTCATAAAAAAATCTGTACATGTACATTCATACATATGTACACAAATTGAACAAAAATTACATGAAAGATTACAACATTAAGTGACAGAAGTTTGATGTATTAAATATTCTTTACCTGCCTCTGTTTTCAAAATATCGGTAGTATCATCTATTCGTTGAATCAAAAATTTTGGACATATAGCACTTCTATGTCTATTACTTATGGTTTCTATTACTTATGGTTCGGGTATGATCAGAAGATTTTCCTTTCGTTATTTTATTTATTCTGTCGATTATTTGATCTCTAATAAATTTGTGTAGAGCATTCAAACTTTCATCAAGTCTTCTAAATTCTCTACCATTTAGGTACATATATTTAATAACTTTGTGCATACTTTCAATGTGCATATTTGTATCGATAAAACAATTTTTACGGTAACAATATGCCCATTTGGAAACATTATTATACATGGACTTAGTTTGCTCATTACTTTCTGATTTGGACAAGAAACTTTTCAACCCTTTCTCAAATTCTTCAATGTTGGGTAACGTTTGAAGAAATTTCAGAGTTTTATAAATCCAAGATCTGGTATCCTTATTTGATACCTTACTCAGGTTCTGTTACCAAGCTCTGTCAACATGCCATGAGCAAAAAAGCTCTCGCATTGGTGGTACCATTACTTTTTGCCAAGCATTGCAGAATACATTATTGATATCAGTCATAAAGACATCTGATTGTATAATTCCCACAATGTTTTCTATTTCCTCAAAAAACAACTCCATTATAAATGTGTCTTTCCGAACATGAAAGCTGTGGGAAAACCCTCTCCAAATTCATCTAACACAAGAATTGTTGTTAGTTCAAAATCATAATGGCTTAACCTATGTGTGCTGTATACACATATGATTTTATAACCAAATTTTTGGAGCAAATCTTTCTGTACATTATTTATCAATATCAGACAAAAATCTTCTTTCCTCAAGTTTTGATAATGGGAGGATACTTCGTTTTTTTTCTCATAAAAAACTATTGGGTTATGATATCCTTGTCTCATTTCCTTCACCCATAAATCTACACTTACAGCATCATTAGGATGTCGATAACCATCTTTCAAATGAATATTGAAGGTGTTCTTAATATTCTTGACATCATCCTTATTCAGAAGATCATCTCTATTCAAATGTTCCTGCATATTTTCTCCAGTGCTGTCTATAATACTAAAACAAACCCCTTGATTAAATTGCTGATATTTTAAAGTTATACATGTGAATATCAATAAAAATGATAATGTTAATACTAAGTGCTTTAATTAGAGAAAATTTCTGGGACTTCGTTATTACTCTATATTCTATTGTTGATAAATTTTTTTTTAGATAATTTGTATATCTCTTTTGATATTTTGTTATCAGTATTGTCAGATATAACCAATTAAGCCATTGATCAATTAATAAAAATGATCAAAAAACAATG
>CAJUYI010000793.1:47218-64664 GCA_910591695.1 Galerucella pusilla
GATTTATTAACTTATTAAATTCATTTCGTTTCTTAACTTCATTTATTGTCTCATTAACTTCAATATAACTTCAATAACTTAAATAAAGTAGGATTACCCGCGAACCGGTAAGACTACTCCCTGAATTAATATTAGTTTGGTCTCCGAATTCACACCTGAGGTGCTCTCCACACTGAGTCGCCGTTGCAGTTTATCTTGCCTTATTATTTTAAATAAATAATAGGTAACAAAATCAAAACGACTGTCGCGCCGGCTGGATTTCGGAACCATCATAGCAAACGCATATTACCGTAAGGCTGCGACTCTTTATATTTTTTCACTCAACGCTACCAGTTTATAAAACATCTTTTCTGGCCAATGAAACATCTATATCCCAGGCCTGCAATCCTCTCGTATTTTCAAATTTTGGAACTTGCAAACGTTGTTTTGTATCTTCATCTGGTTGATTGAAAGCTGCTAATAATATCTTTCTTTTTCTATCCATTTTAAAAACTAATGAGAGAAACTTTAATACCTATGCTCAAACAAAAAGGAGAAATAACAAATTTTTACATTGTCGCAAATAAAAATATTATTTATTCAACCCATTTTGGGATTGCCTGATAATTACAGATTTAGAATTTCGGAGTATTTAAGACAGACGATTGAAAAGTTGGAATGGAGATCTCCATTTTTTTGTATTATGTTTCCAAGACAGTCTAGTTTTTCTACGTAAACAATTTTCAACAGATAAAATAGATAATTTTTTTATGACTTTTTATGTAGAAATGTCCCAAAAAGTTTAAGGTTATTCAAAGAAAAAAAGTAACCCCAAATCAATATTCCTTATTATCAATATTTTATTGAGGCAAGTTGGTTTATGAGTAAAGTAATATCTCAAAGTGAAGTAAATCACTATATACTGAATTTTTTTATAAAATTACTGAAGGGCCAGTCTCTATCTAAATTAACAACAGCTGCTATTTAATAATAATAATAATAATAAATGCTTTTATTGGCCAAACATACAGTGCATACAAGTGAATATATACATAAAAAGGTTCATTATGTTACACAGCAGTTTGCCAAATGGCAGGGTTCAAATTTCTTGAGTAAATCAAGAATTTGCTCTTCCACTCAACCAGTTAAATACTTAAACCTATACACTATAACTATGAATACAATTCAAAAATAATACAAACTACAAAAAAGTCGAAAAAAAATAAAAAAAAAATAAGAATAAACCAAGAATAAATGAATAAAAGAGAAAAAAAAACCGTGAGAGACCCATTACCAAGAAGAGAATTACAAATCAATTATCATTTAATATTAACATTTTGTGTAGAAACCAGAAATTACAAGTTTTATTACAAAGAAAATGATAATACTATTCCATTTCAAAGAAAAGAAAATTAATATAGATAATATAGGTATCCATCTTCCATTACGCTTTTAAGCTACCATTAAGCAAATTACTTTTAATTTCACGTTTGAATCTATTCAATGTAAGTACTTTTAAATAATCGGGTATCCAGTTCCAAATCCTAACTACATTAAATGAAAAATTGAATGAAATTTACACAATACAATACCGGGTATTAAAACCACAAAAACATTTACTGTACACGTGTACATACATAGTGGCTCATTAGTGTGTGGAAGTGCAATAACTCACCTAGAATAAACAATACAAAGAAATGTTTTAAATGGAAGCTGTTGAATTTGCACCGATACAAATTTCTAAAATACTTTGAGATATAGGTACTGGGTGTTGAGCCTAAGCGAGACAACATAAAGTACACTTTGTTTTATTAGTATAGTATTTTTCTTCATTTTCGATTCCAGCGAGAAATTCTGTATCTATATTTTCTTTTCCAATAAATTCTAACGTTGCCAAGTTGGAGCGAAAAATATGAAGATGTGACATCGAGCTAGTAGAGCCTTGGAAGATCGCAAACATTATCGAATGGAAGTAAATGGTGGCACTTTGAACATTTAATACGATAGTTAACCAACGGTTTTAGTTCTATCTCATTTGTTTTGCTTTTGGTTTAAATTTAATTACTTTGAATTTTGTGGATACCTCATTTGTTTTATTACAGTTACAATTTTAAGGTAGAAAATGACTGGTTTGATCTTTTTATATGTAATTAACAAAATTAGAAGTATTTTTAACTTCACATTTAGAGCAAACTTCACGGAAACATGAGTATTTTAAAATCAAATATGCCATTTTTTTTTTCGAAACAATACAGACATAATTTGGAGTAATGAAAAATTTTACAAAATAGCTATATATTACACTGGGTTAAATTTTTGTTTATTCTGTATCTGTAGAGTAGGTAGGGGGAGTGTAGGCTCACAGCACTTAGGCCACATGTGACCCATTGTACATCCTCCCGAGGAGTTGTCCTCCTAGGTCATCGTCCATCCTGTCCTTCCCAGGAAAGTGGACAGATCACTAGGAGACATCTCCTTGATATCGGCAGGTGTAGGCCAAGACTCACCGAACACACACTCTCTTATCGACGATAGCTCCGGACACTCGCATGAGACATGCCTGACAGTTCCATCTTCCTGTTCACACATTCTGCATAGAGGTGCGTCCACTAGCCCCATAGTATGGAGGTGTTTCCATAGTTGACAGTGGCCAGTCAGAAATCCTACTGTTAAACGTAGGTTTTCCTGTTCATTGCCAAATATTTCTTCGGTGCCAGCTTCTCAGGGTCGCCCAGGGGGATCCTAGCAAGACTGCATCCTTTGATTCCATCCCATCTATTAATGGATTGAGCATGGGTGTAACGTTTGGCTAGTTCCACAATTGTCGAGGTCGTTAGGCCGTAGGTGTCACTGGCTCCTGAAATTTTCAGTCCAGCCGCTTTCCTGGCTGAAGAATCGGCAATGCGATTACCTCTACTCCTTTCGTGCCCTTCAACCCACCTCTGGATAATATTATCTGCCGAGGCGTTAGCTTAATCTTGGTGGCACTCTAGTACTAGCCCCGATATAGCAGCTTTTTTATCTTGGGTGAACATTGTTTTATAATTAGTAAAGGGATTCTAGGAAGAGAATACAGGAACTCCAAAAGGCGACGAGAAAAGACTGAACGTAGTTGCTTTCTATCAGGAGGTGATAACAAGCTACCATTGACACTGTCAAATAATTGATCACATTTTAGAAAAAGGTCGGTGGTCTCGGCTGATTTTGGTTCAATATAAAATGAAGATGAAGAGTCCAGTTCAGTAGCAATCTTTGCACGAGCATGCATCGCAGTTGCTACTGTGCGACTGAACACTTGTGTACAATTCTTCACCTCCATTTTTTATTTTGTGTTTATCAGTCAGTTTAATGAACTGGCTGCATGTTCCCTGTTCACGTTTCATGCTATAAAGGTCCACTATATGTGACCAGGCTTTTTTGATAATGCTATCTTGGGCAAAGTGTAGATCCTTAGTCAATAAATTGTTTCTTATATTTTTCAACAAATGTGGACGGTCATAAATATGAATCATTTTCAAATTATCTACAAGATACCGTTGATAGCAATAATTAATATTGTCTCTTAAACTATGCTCTTTTGTTTCGTGCATTAATGCATTTGTGCTAGGCTGATTGGTACTTCCCTGGTCACATATAGTAGCAGCTACATAAAGTCCTATATATCGAATGCTTCAAATTACCTACTCAATTAATCTTTTTAAGGTTCGTGTTAGCGTTTTACAAAAAGTGAACATACAAACTCAATTGAATTTCGAGAATGTTTCTTTAGATGCATTAAATAGATTTCATTTCAAGCTAAAAAATAAAAAAAAAACCTCCCCGATACCATTTTTAACCCCCCAAACGTGCATAAATTATTACTTTGACGGTAAATTTTTGGTAGTAAAATTGTCTGCGGAAAAATGAAGAGGATATTGCAGATTCGATTTTCTATACTCTTTCCAATTATGAGAAGCAAAAAAAATCTATATATAGGGTGTTGTTTTTAGGAAAAACGAGTTTTGAACTTTTTTGTCAAGCCGGACCTGCATTATCTTTTTGGAGATGCTTTTGATGGAGTTTTTAGGTAATGTTTATCACGTGTACCAAATTTCATAATAATCTACAGGGAAGCAGTTGTTTTTGATGCATATGTTGTAGTTCGTCTAGATACATTATTTCTAACTTGATAGTTTTGGTTTTGTAGAGGGATAATGGGCAATTGTTTGAATCTTCAGAAGAGTAAGTGGTACTTCTAATGTTATTTCTTTGGAATTAAAGAAGTTTTCATCGGGAGTGCTGAATTCACATCCCAGCGGTACTTCGATTAGATAAACTCCATGTTGCTTGTTGAGCACTGAGCTGACATTTACGTCGATGACGGAAATATGCCAATGTAATGAGAGGTTGTCAATGCTCAGATTAATATAAATAATGGATTGAAACTGAAACATAGAGGCAAAGCGCTTCTTCTTCTGAGACTTGGATAATATTTGGATAATAAAGTCTGGATATTTGCTATGAAGTTGTAGAGAAACTTCTTGACACTGATAAGTAATGTCTAATCTCTTGCAAGTTTTATTGGAATATTGGAAAAGTTCTTTACTTATTCTCAGTTAAGGTAGAGGAGGTATAATTGTAGTTGAGTTTTTTGTAGGTATGGAATATAGTTGGTTATGATTGAAGGCTTTAGGATGGAGGATTGGGAAGTGCAGAACAAATAGAACCATAAAATTTGAAAAATAAGCGTCACTCGAAAAAACGTAATATTTTAGTAAATTCTCATTGTCAAGGTATGATATTTGTTTTGGGTTATAATGTTGAAGCATTTTCTCAAAAATTGTTTTCATTTCATTTACCTTAATAAAACTATTGTGTGAGGTACTAATTCGAGCCAAAGTGATAGCGATATCTAAATCAGTAAACAGTTTTTGGTGCAAAACAGTAAAGTTTTGGTAAATATTTTAATACTGGGTAAGTAATTAATTGGGGGATCTCTGTTTTCGTTTCTGACTATAATAACTTTCCTTTTCATTTGAGTAATTTTGTGATTCAGCTGGTCATACATTAATTTAGTCTTTTCCGGTGCTGTACCATATAATTATTCATTGAAGTGTACCATATAATTATTCATTGAAGTGCTATTAATATCTATATCAAAAGGATCTTGAGTGTCTAATTGTCCGTTTAGGATTTCGATAAGCTTTTGTTTAGTTGTACTGTGAATTTAACTATCGTTAGCTTGAATAGCATGAGGCATATGTTCTCGAATATCGGAGGAATTTTCATATTTTTGTCTTAGGGTTCTTAAATGTTCAATTAGTGTAGAATGGAATCGTTCAATCACACCATTTCGAACTGAGGTTGCATAATGAATTAGTATTCATGTGTTTCTACAAATTCTTCAACAAGTCCATTTTTAATTCAGTACCACTGTCAGATACTATCATATGTGGTATACTGAGGTGAGTTATGAATAAAAGAACCGTCTTAACTACATTTATTGCTCCGTCTATAGGGTTTGCTTGTCTATATTTGGAAAAAGCGTCAATTAAATTCGGAAATTTTTGTCCGTTTGCTTGAAATGTGTCAATATGTACAATATCAAGAAGTTTTGTTGGTGTTGGCGCTAACATAAATTTGGGTTTAGCGACATGTCTGTCATTTTCATCAATTCGGCAATTTTCACACGAGTCTATATATTCTTCAATATCGTTTCATAGATTTGACCAAAAATATATTTTCCGAATATGTTGCTCTGTTTCAATTATACCTCGATGATTTGTTTTCCCTTCGTGGTAATTTTTTGAAATGTCACCTCTGTCATTTTTGTCTGTAATGTCTGTAAGAATTGTGGACATTTGACAAGATTATATGCTTTATTTTTGAAGATGCGCTGCAATAAGGCACAAGTGGCCTTGTAATAAATGTTGGGTGAAAATTGTATAGCATGCTTTAATTCAGGGTCTTTGAATTTTTTGAAAAATGTTATAGAATTTTTTTTGCATTGTCTAAACTTATTTGAGCGTGAATTTTTTTCTACCTCAAAAAATATCTTCAATTACAGGTTCACTTTGTTGATAATGAACAACTCTAATATTATTTGATTTTTATAACAGTTCAAGGGTTTTGCGGATATAGGAGTCTCTAGTATAGGATTTTCTTGGCTGCTATGGATTGTTTCGTCATCGGAGATTTCTCTCTGATCGTTTTGTTGCTGATTTTCTTTTTGGTTGATTTCTTGTTTGACTTCTCGATTGATTTATTCACTAGTTTCTTAACTTTTTTCTGGATTCGTTTCTGAAGTTGGTTGAATTGGGTCTGATAATTCTAGCAGAAATGAAGGTATTTCTGGTACATTTATATCATCGGAATCTGATAATCATTCTTCGGGTGAATTATTATATAGGGATGCATTTCCATCGTCTGGGTCTTCTAACCTTTTGTTCACTTCTTCAACATATTTTTAAAGTCGAATATTTCTTTTGAATCCATTTCCAGCGTCAGCGTTTGTGTTAGATTCTCCTTTTTTGTATACAATGTCGTACTCATATTCTTCTAGTTTAATCTATATCGTATAAATTTCAAGTTTGGTTCTTTCAAACTGAATAACCATTGTAATGGTTTGTTATCCGATAAAATTTTAAATCTTCTACCTAATAAATAAGGTCTAAAATATTTACGGCTCATACTATAGCTAACATATCTTTTTCTATAGTGAAATAATTTTGTTCTGAATTCTTTAATGTTTTAGAAGCAAATGCAATGAGTTAATCATTACCTATGGGTCCTTGGGGAAGTATTGCACCAATTGCAAAATTACTTGCGTCAGTTATTGAGATGAAGCGGTTTTCAAAATCTGGGCATTGTAATAATGGTTCATTAGTTGAAAGATTTTTAAAAGTTTCAAAACATTCGATAAATTTAGAAGTGTGTTCAATTTTCGCGTTCTTTTTTAATCAAACAGTTAATGGTATCTGGTCCATGAAATACGCCTGAAAATTTTCTACATAATTATGTTATTTTTTCTTTTTTTTATAAATTCATGTGGTCAGTTCTGATGAAATTTTCAATATCTATTTGTTCGTCGGTGCTCTGGGATTGTATTTGTATAACGTCAGCTGTATATAAATGATATTCTCTTAACTTCATGGAGTTGCTTCTCGAAGGCTTAGTTGAAGCCATTGAAATTGTTTCATTACTATCAATAATTAATTCAACCCAAGCCAGACCATTATGTGCTTCTATTAGGGTTTCTCTTGAATATGCATTATTTTGAGTAGCTGAAAATATTGTACCTTTATTTCTTTTAACGGAAACACGAACTGGATTTATTGAATATGGAGCTAATTGAATAGAATAAAATTGAGTTTTATCTGGTTGGTAATATTTAATAGGTGAAAAAGAATTTTCAATGATTAACCTTGAATTTGAAAAATCTATAAGTATGTGCTTTTAATTTGAGACCATCTAAACATATACGACCGTCAAAAATCTTGTCGAATTTGAGAAGTCCAAATTGCAAATTTTTATTATTTTTAAATTCCTTAAAACTTGAAATTTTAGTAGATTTAAGTTTCCACTACTAGGACTCCTTCGCGATCCTACTGACTGCGCAAATTATATTCCAATATTCGAAATTTCCTTTTTTAAAAACAAATTATATTAAATATATTCATACAATAAACCTATATTATGAGTAAAAAGAAATTGAAGGAAAAATTCATGTTACAACTATGACTATGAAAATGGTAGTGTTCTAGTTCCACCGCTGTAAATGGATAGTACTACATGTTCATTGAAATGTGTGTCAGTCTGTGCCACCAAAATATACAAAGCCATCAACACAGTCTTTGCTTGAATTGTATTGCAGTGCAGGCTAAATTGACATTTCGTCAAACATAAGAACACAATATTAAATCTAGCTCACCCAGTTTATTTACTGCTTTTTGCAAATTACTTGAAACTTTCTTGGTGATTCCACAGGAAAAAGGAATTTCTTTCAGTAATTTAGAAAGTTTTCCTTGAAGGTAAACTGAATAAACCAGATAAATACCTATAAACTTCACCACTTCTCTTAGCTAATGAAAGAGCTGAAATCTTATTATCTGTGGTGTATATTCTTCCTCTTCATTTCTTGTTTTGATTTTTCATTTGATTATTGAGAAAATTTATTGTCAGTGTATTTAAATTTCTGAATATATCTGATTGGCAGTTAATAATCGTAATTTCTTTTCAGCTTGGATGCATACAATGTTTTTTCGACAAACGGTTTGTTTATGAGTTGTTCCAGATCTCTAGAATATATATCTAATTTATTTTACGCGCGGGGTAAACCGCTGACCCAAATGGTGTACACGAATGCCCAATTTGGGCATTACTATTAATTTTAATGCACTAATGCCCACTAATGTCCATTAATGCCTAATAATTCCCAAGTAATACCCACTAATTCCCAAGTAATGCCCACTAATTCCTAGTAATTTCCAAGTAATGCCCACCAATGCCTACTAATTCCCCAGTACATTGTTCACTAATTTCCAATAATACGTAAAGCCTCAGTAATTCCCTCACTGATTATAATAAACGTACCGCAAATACATTAAAATCTTCACAGTATAGCTAAAAAGGTATTTGGTTACAGTTTATGAAAAATAGAGAACTATTTTTACATTAGGGCAAATCTCGGGGTAATCATTAAAAACCATATAAGATCATTGTAGATTGTAGTTGTGCGAGAACTTTTGAAGTTTTGTAACCGCGTGGTTGGTGAATGCTGCTTAAGACGCTGGTAGCCACCTAGACATGTTCTAATCGATTTTCTATTCAATTTCCTCTATTTGTGTTTTTGTACCCCATACTAATACAGATTCCATTAAAAAATGAAACAACTTATACACACATAATAATTTAATGGTAGTAATAAAAGGAGCAAGATGTATAAATATATAAAACAGGAAAACAAAAACGTTTTAAGATCAACTTAAACAATGAACTTCGGCAAAACGACAAAATAAAAATACACACATATAACCTTAAAATGAATACCTAGCTTTATTTTCTAGGACTAAACTATATGTTGCTCAAGTTTCTTCTGTCCTAATCGTAACTTAATCATTGGATTAGGTACCGATAGTATCGACACAAATGTAATAAATGAATGGGTTCTTTATATTTTGCAAACAAAACGTTCACTTACTTCAAAAAAGAGTTGATATAACGAAAACTTCCAAATGGAAACCATTTGGTATAATACAAACTATAAAACTTTTAAAATCGGTAAGCACGAGCTTTGTACGTTGGCTTTGATATTAAAAACAGATTTTTGTGTTTAAAATGCTTAATTCCTCGAATAATTAAGTATGGTAGTTCAACCTAATCAGCTTGCAGTACTTATAAACCCCAATCTATTTTTTCAATTGTTTGTATTTTTTTTCTATATATAAAAGGTCATATTTTTTCAACTGAAAAGAACCTGCGCCCAAAAGCTCTATAGGTCCGTAGAAGAGAAATTATAACAAAAGCAATATCCTCTGGCCTCTAGGCCAATTAAGTTGGTTTAGTTCGTTTCTGAGAAACTTCATTTTAACATCCAAATCATTTATTTGGATTATTCTACCAATGTGATATTTTCATCGTAAAATACATCATCATAATTTTCCATTAAAAGATTTATACCACGTTGTTGCTCATTTGTGTCCTGGCTCTTCTCTAAATCCGAAAATGTTTCAGGATTATCTGATGTATCATCCTGGTATCATCATAGAGCGAAATTTCGGATAATGATACATCAGATGAGCTGTCGGATTCTTTCTTTTTCATACCTCTGCGAACTTCTTTTGCATTACTTTTCTCAGCTACTTTCTTCATATTTTTCTTTTTATTGAGCTTTTTATTATCAACAATAAAACGTTCCAACCTATCATTACTTACTCTTCCCTCATTTTCATCCAGCAACCAAATATATGCCGATTTTTTTATCACTATTTCCTTTTCCTTGAGCGCAAGTCTTGAAACAATTGAATTTTCGTCCAGCTTTTTTATTTTTTCTGAATAGTCTCGAAGTTCCAGCACAGGTTCCAACTTATCGCCTTAGTATTCACTTTCATTTCTACTCTCCTCCTCGTTCTCCTCTTGTCTTTGGTTTTCCCCTTTCTAGAATCATATTAATATCCAAATCATCCGTATGATCTGAATTTCGGTCCTGCAAAACAAAACCTTCTTCGATTTCTTCTATTTGATCTACATTATTACCGAAATTATTAATATCTTCTATATTTAAACATTGATCAAAACGTAATGGAATGTGAATACCGTTCCAGTCCTCTTCGATCGGTTCCATTCCCAAATCTTTCGCTATAGAGATTGTGTCGTTCAAAGATCTAGATACGATTTCCTCAATATCCAAATTTATAAGCTCCTCGGAAGTAGGGAAATAAAGATTTTTTGTAGGGACTTTTTTTCCTCGTGGAAACACATATTGCACAGAAAGGTCGCTTAGTATAGAATTTATCATTTCAATCCGTTCAATTCATTGTAAACATCCTTTAATGTTAAAATAATTTATAACAGTCGGAAACGTTGTTGTAATTGAGCGTGCAGATCGAAACAGTTTTTCGCACGCCTGACTACCGAAGACTGAGAACAAAACATTTCTGGTTATAAATCAGGAATTGTTTTGAACTTTAAAATGAGCTCAATTGAATTGTGAGCATTAAGTTCAACACAGATATAACAATTGCTAGTCAGAAAATTATCTTTTATTGTAAAATCTTTTTTCCGAATAATGTCTCCAGAACAGACATCTGTACTTTCATCCAAAAATGCTGTTATAATGCAATGCATGATATTGAGGAACACTTCTGTTCCTTTGAATTCTGAGTCGTTTTTGAGATGTTGGAGAACAGCGTTGGAACACATTTTTGCAGCAGATATGTAACTCATCTTGTCTCCAGCTTTCAAATAAGATCTTGTCAGGAGATGCTTTTTTTTTTCTTTTTTTTTTCGGGCCCAGATGGGAAACTCATTTCCGACTGGGTCCTCAGCCAGTACCCAGACAGTGTTGGACTCATCCCCTCGGAGATGCCTACCAACTCGCCGTTACTCCCGCCTTGGAATCACTACCCTAGCATACTTCAAGACGGGCGGCGGTCCCTCACACACCCCCCCTCTTCTTCTTCCTTCTATCACTCCTACCTCTCTCATGCCATAGCGAGTTATTCTCTTTCCCTCTCTACTGCGCCACTTATCTCCATCCATTCCTCCTCGCCTCTAAACACAATCTCCACCATATTCTCCCAATACACCTCTCCCAGTTTATTTTCTCCTTCAAAACTTCCTCGTTCTTCCAACATCTAAACACATGTTCCACATCATCCTCCACTTCACATCTCTCGCACACTCCAGTTTCTCTGTTTCCAATCTTGTGGAGGTAACCCACTCTCGACCCATGCCCTGTGAGCACCTGCGTCAAGAAGTAGTTCACCTCTCCAAATTTCCGCTCCACCCAATTTCTCCTGCTCCCATTCGCTCCTTTTAGCGCGCCCTCTGTACTTACTCTCTGCTCGCACACCTCCAGCGTTTCTGTCTGGCTCTAGCCATCAAGTCCAATGGATAGGACCGTGACAGCACTGCTGCTGCCAGTCCACCCACTGTCCTGTACGCCTGCACCACCCTCAGAAGTATACCTCTCTGCACCCGCAGGAGTGGTCTAACCCTCGCATTCACCCCTGCTTTCTCACCCCACACTTCCGCGCCATACAGCATACTCTCCTCTACCGTCCTACCAATTATCATCTTCTTCCATTCAGTAGATGCTGGTCTTTAGATATGTGCTCTAATAATTCATATGGATGATCTACAGTGGCAAAATATTTACCAAGAGGTAAAACAATGTTAGGTTCCAAAAATCTGGTGCGCAGTTTGGTAATAATATGTACACTGTCTTGAATATGACATTCATCTTCTTTTGTTATATCTGCATGAAACCAATTCCACTTCATAGTATCAGCAGTGTGATTGTCAGTGTCAGTATTGGTCATAGTGTTCTGAGCATCAGCATTGGCGTCAGCTTTTGGAAGGACTGAATTTATCCGCATTGCTTTTAAAAGACGGGAATCTCCATCGGATGAAAACCCAATTATAGTAATATCGTATTTCTTCAGCCTTAATTTCAATGTGAGAGATGTTCAAAATGTTCACCTCGAATTATTTTTTCTTATCCAGCGGCTAGGATACCCTAGAATATCCTGGGATATCAACTCACTAACTGCAAGTTCTACTAGACCACCTGAATCAAATTCAAGACATCAACTAGAATATACTTGGATATCACCTCACTAATTAACTAACTTCTACTAGACCCGCCTACCTGTATCAAACTCAAGACATCAACTAGAATATCCTTGGATATCACCTCACTAACTGCAAGTTCTACTAGACCCGCCTATCTGTATCAAATTCAAGACATCAACTTCTCTACTAGACACCCCTACCAGTTATTTTTATTTAGCGTATGGCGTTTCGACACATTTACATATATAAAAATATAGAAAATAAAAAAAAAGAAATAATAAAACAAACGTAGCTAGTTTACAAACAAACATTAAGGTTATTTATATAGTATATCGCTTCTGGCGTTGCAAACAGGAAATCCTCGGGGTTGCCATTGTATGACCGTTGGGGACATTCCTCTATTATATGTTTCATGGTCTGGACCTCTCCACAATCGCATGAAGGGGATGGAAGTTTTCCCCATTTGTTTAGAAAGTATGCGCATCTGCCGTGTTGGGTCCTTATGCGATTTAATGTACACCAGGTGTAAAGTTAGTTCGCCTCCACGTGGTGCACCCTGGGTAACGCTTAATGAACTAACACATACTGGCAGTCCCAAGGATCTCCTGACTACACGACACACTAAATTACCCCTACCAGTATCAACGTTCTACATATCAAAGCTAAGTACCTTAGAAGTGCAAACTATTCTTTTTCTCCTGTCTGGCAGGTAATAAATTCAATAGATTTGAATTTTCTTTTTATTTACAATCCACTCAGCTGTGGAAGTTGAAGGGGATCGTGTCCGGGTAGAGTAATTTTTTAATTTTCATACCTTTTTAAGTACTTTTAAATCTACAAGGTGTTTCAACCTTTCCCACCTTAGTTTGTTTGTCATTTAAATTCATCTGTGTTTGTTCGTCAACGTACAAAAAGGTAGTGTTGTTCAATTTTTTTTTGTTAGATTCAGTATTAAAAACAGTATTTTGGCACAGATTTTCATAGCTTAATTACCATTTTCAACTCTCCATGTTAATTTTTTTCGCCAAAAAAGACAAAAGTATATTAGACATTTTTTTGGATTTCGCATTTCAGGTTAGTCACCCTTGAATCGAATTGCAGATTTTGGCCACTCCTCTTGGGGCGTTTGGTGGCCATAATGGACCGTTCCGCGGTTAAACTTAAAGTTTTCAACAGATCAGTTTTTTGTTTCATGAAATTCGAAAAATCCTCAAAGGATGGTAAGATAATTTCATCACTATTTTGCGTGTTTGTTTCATTGGAAATTCTAACTCTCCTTTCCTCCCACTCACGGGTTGTCTTTTTATCCATTATTAGTTAATACAAAGATTAGCAGTGTGTCCCACCTATCAACCGGTTGTTTAAGAGTTATTGTTCCGCTGAAATGATTATAATAATCTGTTATAAACACCTTACACCTGCTCAAACTTTCAAAGTATATTTGTTCAAATTGTTCCCTTTCTGTACTTTGGGTATTTAGGAACTGCTCTTCCTTTCTCATTAATTCTATATTGGCCTGTATCTCGTCATATTCCGTTGAAATTGTTCGAAATCGATCCAAACGCGCTTTCAAATCAATTATCTTTGTTTTTTCAACATCGTTTGATACCCGCTCTCCAAATAAATCAAAAAAATTGTCAATGAAGCTTTTGAAGTGCGTTTGTTTTCGTTTTACAGCGCCCCTTTTCTTAATCAACAATTTGAATTCGAGTTCATTAAAATCCGTAGCATTTTGCACATCGTCAGGCATTGTAAACTCAAACTTGAAAATCCCACGGAATAAGGACTATGAGGAGGATGTTTAAATTCGATAAATAACGAATTGGAACGGTCCTACAGTTGGATTTTGTATTATCGTTGTTTCTTCTTCGTATTTACGACAATTTTCGAGTTCTAGATAGTCCGCCTACAGAACTGACTTTTGCAGTGTCGACGACTATTGGTTTGGACTACTGTATTTGCAGCCCATTTGTGATTTTCGGTTGAGATTCGCACGTTTTCGACAATAGTTTTTGTAATCAATTGCAATTATTATACTGTTTTTACTTATTTTTGCAAATACTTGTCACTGACACAATAAAATAAAATATAATGTGAGAATTGTCATGTTTCCCCGGTAGTGGGCCATGAAAATCCTATTATCTCTCATGGATAATCTAGTAGTGAACCATAACGATCAGTACATACATTACCCAACAGTTAGGTATCTAGGCATTATTAAAATTTAAAAAACGTACCAAGTTTTTGTGAAAAAAATAATTATTTACTCTTCAGGTAACTAGAATGTTTTATTGAGAATGAAAAAATATAAAATAACAGAAGCAAAAGTGATTCTTCACAGATAAAACAAATATACTTAGGTATACAAAAAATGATAAATATACCAGTCTATCTAGGTAGGTATTGTAAGGAGTCCAGATTCATTACCCTGAGGTTGAAGTTGGTTTTGTTTGTTCAATGACTAGTTTCAGATTGTATTGCTATTTTAATATTGTCAGATTGAAGTTTTATTGTCAGTTTTGATGTAATTGAAAATTAATTCAATAGAAGTTTATATTTTCCTCCACTAATATTTGCGTTATTAATAAAAGTTAGTGACCATGATTATTAAATAATATTTTCATTCTGAACATCACAGGTATCGTAAGTTGACAAAATTGACATACAAAAGCTTTATCAACAATATCTTCATATTGTTGGCCACGGAAACCAGTGCATTTTAAGTGGAACCATTTGCTACAAGTATAACAACATACATTTTTCAATTCATTCTCCTCAGTGACACTTTCAGACCATTTGCTATATCCATAGAATAATCTACTCGCATCCATCCACTCTCCGATTTACCTAGAAATCATCCACTTGGCATACTATCAACAACTGCTTTGGATGGTGGTGTATAAGGAAAAACCACCATAGGATACACTGTTTTCCCTCTGCATTAAAAACAAGCAACACCGTTATGGTTTCTTTTTCATTTCCTTCTTTATGATCATGAAGGTTTTTTCACCCCTTCGGTGCAATAACCTTCCCAGTCTTTGTGCACATTGAAAAGGATGTTTTATCTCCAATTAGAATTATTCTTGCGGGATCATCCAAAGTGTCAGCCGAGTCGTTTTCAACTAAGAAGATTTTTAAATGTTCGTTCCATTTTCGAATATATTGTTCTTTTATTAAACTTCTAGCGGGTGTTAAAGCTTCTGGCCCCCGAAAAAAGAGCTCCTTGTTTTTTTTAAAAAAAGATCTATACCATTTTTCGTCTTCGTCCGATGTTTTCCATGTTTGGATGGTGTTGGTCGTTGAGAATAATAGTCTGCACAGTATCTATTAAGTCCATCTTTTTTTTGTGGAAAGCCACTTTTTACTAGCATAACCGATTGGACCAGCTGAGTTTCTTCACTTGCAGTGCATCAGATAACGATTTTTCTGAATATTGTATTGATCTTCGGCACTGGGGCATTTTCACTCACTAAAACACAATTTAATCAATCAGTTTCTAAAAACCATTTATCTGGTCGAGCATTAGGTCACTACTCGACCAGCAACATTATATGTGGGCGACTACTGGATTTTATTATTGATAAGAAATTTTTGAATACATGAAAGCATCACACATGCTTTGCTCTATATATAATGATAAATAGAGGCTGAAATTGCGAATCGGATAAGCCTGTGGTCGTCCGGGTGGTCCACTATAAGAATTCATATTTCCTGGTTTACTCACCTAATCCCGTCCACAAAGACACCACTCTCATTAACCATGCTATGCAAATAATATTTTCAGGTTATGTTTGGCGTTTTCACTCTGAACGGCGATGCCTTGTTCCTATTAGTTCGGTTATTTATGGAAAGGTTAGTCTATTTACCTATAGTTTATAATAGAGTGGTCGATTAATGAACCTGGTCGAAAACAGGCACAGTCATATCGATGGTCTATTTCCATATGAGGCCATCTACAAAATGTTAATTATACAGGAAACACGAAAGAAAGTTTGATACACTCGATCAAATCAAGGTCTACAAATTGCCCTGTGAGGTATTACGGATATTTCAACTTATACAGTTCATGATTGTTTTTTATACTAATTTGTTAAAAAAATCTTAGGCAGTGACTTGTAAGGAAAAAATTAAATAAAAAAACGCAGATAGCTATTTTTGGTATTAATATATTTTCTCAAAATGGTGGTAACATAAAAGGATATAATGGAGCTATCCTAAGAAAAATCTTAAGAAAAAGGCCAAATCATCAGTTCTTTAATCATTATTGTTAAAAAAGTCTTCTTCGTTAGGGTCATTAACGTTTGGCACCACAGTTTCATCTTCTGCAATACTTTCGTCGCTTAACAAATTCATAAAAACGAGTCGACAGTCGTCTGGTACGCTACCAGAATTGCAAATTTCTTTTAAATGTTTTAGCTCCAGTGCAGAAATTTTTTTCTTTTCTTTATGTAAAGGTTTGAGACATACCTCCATGGTACGAACTGTAACTCGCCGTCCTCTGCGTAGAAGAATCATGATACTACGAAAATCCTCATCAAAGTCGGTTTTGATTTTCATTACAAAGGGAGCTGCCTTCTCAAACCTTATCCACTTTATTTGGTGCCAGTTAACTACATTGCCATCTTGATCTTTATTTCGATTCACCATAATTAGCTTTGCCGGTGATTTCCAGTCAAGAAAACCAATGTCATTTTTTGGAAGACTTCGTATTTGGGTTGATTTTGTTTTCTCTTTGAGAAATCGTCACCCATTCATGGGGTAAATATACTGGTACATTTTTGGCAGCTGTTTCGATTCTGGCATGCATCGAGTCACATTCCATTTGACTGTGGCCCGATACTAGAAATTTTTGATCGATGACTTCTATAGGTAAAACTTACACGGCATAAATGGACATGGCGGCCACAAATTGATTTTTGTTTTGCCCCCCACACGTATCGCTAAAAAGCCGTACATTTTTAATAGTTGTAGGTAGGCTTTTTAGATGGTGAAATAAGCATGACGCTATTTCGCATGGGCCACGTGAGCCTTCTACTTCGGACCACATGTAACAATTCCCAGTATTATACCCACAATTGAAAATTGTGAAATTGTACGTAGCCAACTTTGTCTTGTAAAAAAGGATAGGGTTTGTAGGATCTGTTGGCACATACAATACCTGCTGCAAATCGAAATTGGCTGAATGTATCTCCTC
>CAJUYI010000793.1:69664-93018 GCA_910591695.1 Galerucella pusilla
GAAAACGGATCGAAATCGGAATAGGATTATCTGAACAAAGTCAATCTGAAATTGGATGTAGAGCTCAAAAATGTGGAAAAATACAGGGTGTTCCATTTGAGAAATCAAAGTAACCGCTACTTTTCAGTAGAAGCGGCAACGCCGCATCGTCTAAAATATTTTAGGCGTGTAGATCATGTTCATTTATGCATACTGACAAATTTTCAGGTTGATCCGTTGTCTGGTTTGCCAGAAACGTCTAATTAACGCTCATCGTGAAAAGCCCTGTATAACTATAACTCTCAGATCATATAAATCCAATGGTTGTCCCCATTCGGAGCACTGACTAATCTGTTTACAATTTGGAGCTCAACTTCTGCAGACAACACAGTTTGACCACTTTTGGAAAGACACTTTTCACCCCTTTCTTCTTTGTTTTTGCGTCTACACAATACTGTATAATCAATTTTATATTTAGCTGCTGCTACTCTAAGTGAAACACCATTTTGAACTTCCTCGATCGCTTTTTTGTAAACATCTTCTCACACCCTACGGCAAGGTTTAGCCCTCGGATCACGCTTATACTCACAAGGCATCTTTGTCACTAAGCGAAAAACAAAACTCCGTGATACGCGGCGGACCGACAAGCGTTAACCTGTTGTTGCGTTTGACTCCACTTTTCCGCCATATGTGACCAACCAAATTCAAAAATTCATAGATTCCAGGCATTTTAGTTTAGGTGTTGCCAAGTTTGAGAATTATAAGTAGAAATGTATCAAAGACATGCGTTATCGAGCTTTACCTCAAATTCAAATGTTAAGGAAGTTTGTCAGATAAAGTTTTTTCAGGGACAAAATCTTATTGAAAATTGATGATTAATTAAATATTATAACCTCAAATATTATCCTTTCAGAAATCTGGTTGTTGTGCTTCATGTATTAGGTAAAGTTCCCATATATATACAAAAAATATTTCAACCGCCTGAAAAGCATACATAGTAGTGAAAAAAATATAACGTTCTTTTCCTGAAAACTGTTGCGATTGGTACAATAGTTGCGTTTCACCTCATTTTACGGTATCTACTGAGAATCTTAAAACGATATCTAATAAAACGTGAAATCAAATTCTTTCTTCTTTTGTTTTGTACTTAGCTTGCACGAATTAGGGGGTCCAGCCAAACCATCCACTAGGTCACTTCCGGGAGTAGAAATCTGGTAAATTTCCATGAATCGTCTCGGCTGGGAAGATTCCCTGATTACGTGAAACAGGTCGAACCAGGTGTGAAATCTGGGACAAAATCCAATCCAGATAACCAAAAGGATTCCAAATTAAAACCACAACAGTAGGAGAGAAAGTGGAGCGTAGAAGTGAGGAACACAAAAAAACCTTACAACAAGGAGAGAGAATTCTTTTTTTAATTTCTTGGGAAATTAAACCACAATATTTTTAAATTCTTTATTTCAACGTTTCGGTAGCGTTCCAGCTACCGTTGTCAAGAAAAAATAAGTAGAAATGAATTTTTATCCCTAACTGACACAACAGAAAAATATTGTGGTTTAATTTCCCAAGAAATTAAAAAAAGAATGAATAATATACCACAAGGAACATACAGAAGATAAGGAGAGAGAAAAAAAATCAATATCACCATCTAGAAAGTTGTAGTTTTGTGCAACCTAAAAAATAACTTTCCTAAATTTATCAATGAGGGTTTGCAAAATTCCGATGTAAAACCCCGTGAGACCATCAGTAGACAACCTCAAGGAAAGGAGGTTGATTCGATCTTAATGAATCGTGGTTCCGGTGTCAAATAATCCCTTCACGGCGGAAAAACGACTTCCAAACAAACTACTCAAAATAATCGGATTTCCAAGCAATTTATGCAAATTCATATCCCCTAAGTAGGGTAACTAATCGAAAAGTAAAAAAAAATAACTCGCATTAGGCACCGAACCTTCCGTTCTCCAAACTGTGTCACTTTCTCCCTCCCTTTGCCATCGAAAAGATGGCTTCCAAAACAGTCATATCACAATATCCAATATAAAATTCGAACTGTCCAAAATATCTGATGATAAAACCAATTAAAATCTAGCTATTAAATTATTCCAGTTGGTAATTTGTAGTTGTCGAGCACAATGGGGAAACAAAAGACCATAACACTACCCCCTCCCCAAAGAATTTACACAGTAAATTCACTCGTAATCAGCTTCATGATAAGGTCAAGTAAACGGATGTGAATCTCCAAGTTCATATACGCAGTAAATTTTTTCAAAATTCTGAAAGGACCTTCCCACCTAGTTTCGCTGTATGGTAATTACCAGCATCAGACAATGTAAAGTTTTTCTTCCAAACTAATTCGCCAATTGAGGAGCATCCACGCAAAAGTAAAAAAATCCATTCGAAATATATCTGCATAAAACGATATTTTTTGCTGTAGCCACAATTTTGGAAAAATTTGTGGTTTCATTTTTGCTAAAAATTTTTAAAAAATATCAGAGTTACACACAAACAGTTTTTATTTTATTTTCGCTAAAATATTAAAGGAGTTTTTCGATATAATCATATGGATTTATTAACTTTTGCTCAGTATTTTGTATCGTTTTGCTTGACCAGCCGGTTGGAATTGTTCTCTTTTGACTGACATAATATAATAAAAGCCGTTTCAAGCAGAAAAATATTTGGCTTCTTGTATCTATAATCAGTGAATTACCAGTATAAGGAAGGCAGTAAAAAATAACACAGTGTATTGTCTTACCTTTCACGCCGTTCCCGCTCCCTTTTAGTAGGTTTCCGTTGTCTTTTTCGAGATCCACTGTTACCCCCACCTACTGAGATCAAAGAGTCATTCATTTTAAATAATAAATCAATAAATAAATCACTTAAAACCAGTAAATTACTCCAAACACTTCCAGCTGATGCAATAGTGAAATATATTTGCAGGTGTGGTGGTCTCTATCGTTGCCTATGGCTATTACCCAAAATCGCGGAACAGTTTGCACCACTAAGACATGTTCAGACAACTTGCATTAACTGTTCTTCACACTATTAAACACAAGATGACACACTATGTATAAAATATAATGTTTAGTAGGCAGTTCTGAAATACCTCTGGATTTGTTCACTTTTGCATGGTTCTTAACAGCGCCTTCGTATATTCTGCAAGGATTTGTTGCTTTTTGAGAGAAATTCTTCTAAAACTGGCGCAAATTAATAGTTTACGGATTTGTTGCTCTTTGGTTGAAGTTCCTGATTTCACCACACCATTATAAAAGGATTTATGTACTTTTGGTGAAAACTGGTCATGAGATCTGATAGAGATGATCGGGGTCTACATGATGCAATATTTATCTCATTTTGTGGTGAAAATGGATTATTTTACTTTTGCGTGGATGCTACTTAATTGCAAATTCCACGTTACGACATCTTAGGTCCTATTGCTTTCTAGTCTGGTCGTGAGATTTTTCAATTTTCTTCACAACATCTTCTCGTAGCTTCGCCAAGGTTTTTAGATTTTGACCAAGATCTATAGGAAGACTATTCGAGTTCTGGAATTTAGAGCAATGTTCGGAACCATGGAGTTTCATCTCGGTACCAAAATTTATAAAGTATGGAGTTTGGTCAGTCACAGCATGTTGCGTTGAGGCCAAAGACTACAATTATATCTTAATTATGTGCTCAAACTGACTCACCTAATGTTTCTTGTGGTCCAAAACTGGATCTGTGGTGCACCCACAAATATTCGAATATAGGGTAGGGGGAATACTAGCCTTCAATCATTTAGAACGTTGCTGTAAAGTGTGTGAATATTCATTATACCAACGTCGCCAGAAGTCTTGGTGCAGCCTTTGTAATTACTGCCACCTCGAAAGCCTATTGAGCGGTACATTGCTATAATCAGGTACAGGAATAGCTAACACTGGTTCCAATGTAAGAAAATGCGCAACGCCTCTATATCATCTATATTGGACGTCATTGGTATCAATGGACGCGAATTAAGAATCAATTCTATTAATATCAAAACTGTATAAAATTCTTCATACGTCAATGTTTCATCACCGAGCACACGTGAAAGATGAGATTTTACGCTCTTTACACCCGCCTCTACCAAACCGTTGAAGTGAGGTGCACCTGCGGGCGAGGGATGCCATTGAATTGTTCCATGAGCGGCTGCTTGTTGCATAAGTCTTAAGAGTTCATGACGAGCCCCCATGAAGTTGGTGCCACAATCGCTATGCAAATGCAATACCCTTCCCCGGCGAGCGATGAAACGTTGTAAAGCGGCCAAGAATGTCTCTGTAGATGAATCACTGGCTAGTTCCAAATGAACTGCTTCAGTCGCGGAACAAACAAAAATATATAAATAGGGTTTGCGCATGCGAACACCTCGATACCGAGTCATTACAATATTAAAAGGTCCACCAAAATCGACTCCAGAGCGGGCAAACGGCTCAACTTGGGAAATTCTTGAAACCGGTAAATTTCCCATGGGTGGTTGATAGCTTCGATGATTAACTTTCCAACACCTGACGCATTTTGATAAAACAGCAGATAAAATCCAAAATTGTTGAGATAGCAAATAATAGGTTGTGCGAAAGCCAGTGTGATAAAAACTTTCATGAAAATGACTAACAAGCTAAGTGGATAACTGACAATTGCGGGGTAATAAAATGGGATTTTTCGCGGAATATGAAAGTGTAGCTTGCGAAGCGGTTTAGAAAAGTTTTTCTTATTTAATTCATCACTAAAATAAACGTGTTGAGTATATTTAACAAGCAATAATAAAGCAGCATGCTTTTCGGAAGAAGGAAGAACGCCTGAATATTTTGATTGCGTGTTCCGCATGTTATGTGCAAAACGCAGTATTTCACATTTCTTAGGGTCGAAAAAGAAGAAAAACGGTTTAAAATATCGGGAAGGAAATTGTGATCTTCAGTAAATGCAAATAAAATAAGTTTCTTTTCTTCATCGCAAGTGATTTTACTTGTTTTGGAAGATAAGTGAAATTTGGGCTAATGGTGGAAGATTGCCTTAAAAGATGGTCCTGTAAACCACATTCCATGTGTTGATAGCTCAGAGGGTAAGGCTCCTCTGGAGACTACATCCGCGGGATTATTGACAGACTCAACATAATTCCAACACGACGAAGATACATTTGCTTGAATAAAGGAAATTCTGTTGGAAATGAAGGTTTTATATTTACAGGGCGATCCATTGTGATCCAACTTGCGAATCTAACCAAGCAAAAATTCTATTCAACTCAATATATCCAGCGAAACATTTTTGAACATAACTTAAAGATTTGGCAAGTAAAATAGCTGCAGAAAGCTCTAGTTTTGGAATAGTGAGTTCCTTAGTCGAGGCTATTTTTGATTTTGCATAGCTTGTATGGATAATGTTGGCTTGATTACACATTCTTAAATAAATGACACATCCGTAACCTTTTTCACTTACATCACTAAACCCATGTTACTGATAATTGCAAACGTCATCTGAACTGAATTCATGCCTAAAAAATCGGGGTATTTGAAGATTTTCCAGAGACGACAGATCAGAGCAATAATTTTTCTAGGCGTAAATCATATCTTCGCTAGGAAGCCGATACGAGACAGTCATAGCGTTTGAATAAGATAGATAATTACAATAAAAGGTTATGGGAGAAATAAATCCTAAAGGATCATAAACTTTTGCTAATTCCGATAATAAAGAGCGTTTTGTGCATTAAAACTCAGATTGTGGATTGATTTTAAAAGAAAAACAATTACTGTGGGGATGCCACTCTAAACCCAACACTCTCAGTGAATTGGACGAAACATTATGCGGTTGTTGAGATAAATGAGATTGTGGTCAATCAGAAAGCAACTTCAGATTATTACTAGACCATTTCTTTAATTCGAAGCCTCCCAACTTCATGAGTGAAACAAGCTCCGAAACCAAATTGGAGTGCAAGAGCCATATTAGGGCAAGACAATACCACATCATCTTTATAACAAGAATTGCGAATAGCGTGTGCGGCCAAAGGAAATTTTTTACCTTCATCGTCAATTAACTGTTGGATACACCGAAGAGCCAAAAATGGCGAACTGTTAAGCCCGTACGTTAGTCGAGTTAAGCGATAATCTTGGACCTTTTCGTCAGGCGAAAACCTCCACAGAATTCTTTGATAATCACAATGAGCGGGATTAACCAAAATCATGCGATACATTTGTTTAATGTCTGCACAAAGAGAATAGCCATATGAACAAAATAATAATAAAATAGTCACAATATCCTGTTGGAGTTGTGGATCAACAAATAAATTGTCGTTAAGAGATGGTTGATTCAGTAAGTGCGCTGTTGCATTAGAAACAACCCTAAGCTTGGTGGTTAGACTATGCGGTTTTAAAACTACATGATGAGGAATATAATAAGAATGGGTAGGAACTGTTTTATCTTTGATCAATTCCATATGGCTTGAATCGAGATATTCCTTTAAAAAGTCAGAATATTGCAAATATAAATTAGCGTCATTAAGTAAGCGGCGTTCAAGAAAATGAAAGCGGGATAAAGCCAAAGTGCGCATGCCAGGAAAAGTTGGCAATAAATCTTGTTTAAAAAGAAGGGAAACCATATAATTTCCCTCCTTCACACGACTATGAGTTTCAACAAATATTTCCTTCACAAATATCAACTTCATTGTTAGTATTTATCATTTCTGGAACATTTTAAACTTCCAAAAACTCTTTAAAGTACTATTTGAATCACTATTTTCGACAAAGTTGCAATAAGTAGTAGTAGGTGAAATATGTTGAGAGGCCTTACCCAGAATTACATAACCAAATATTGTGTTAAGAGCGTCTGGAGTGGAATCATTTCCAGAAATCGGACCATGACAAAATTTTTTTGAAAATACATCTGCCCCGAGAGATCAATCCTCCCAGGCTTGAAAAAATTCGGATCTGCGAGGGTTAAGTTCGAGATATGATCCCAACCTTTTGTGGCAATCGTACGATCTGGAAGTTTATCACAAATTTTTTAACTATTATACAAGTAGAAACGGTGAATGTTTTCCATCACGTGACTGTTACGTCAGCAACAATATTCATATGAATCAAATCAAAACTTCTGTCAACTCAATAGAAATAAACGTTATGACTAATATTCCAAATGTCGGGCTTTTACGAATTGGTAACTAAACAAGAAGTTTAATTTTCTGATTGTAATTATCTGGTTAACATCTCGACATGTTTATTAAAACCATCGATATACTGGGTGAATAAGTTACAAAATCCAAAATTAATATCAACCATACTGGCTTATTAGTGGAAAGCTAATCTTTGTAAGATATCTCGGATTTTATATAAGGATTTACAATTGGTAGTTCATAAAAATGACATAATATCTAGTCTACTGACTCTAAAATTTTTAAAATTACACTTTCTAAACTGATTATATTGGAATGTTTTTTTTGGATGAGCTATAGATTGTAAATAGAAGATTCCTACACAGCTTGAAGGTCGACGTTTCGGTGAATATACCATCATCAGGGCAATATATCAAATGGAATCCGTTTCGTATTAAAAATAAAAAATAGAGATATCCGCAACAGACATCAAGATAGAATTGAAACACAGACGAATAATAGAAAATTTTTAAGTGGAACCCAAGGCCCCATATATCTTATTGGTGCCTGATCCTTTACATCAGCAGTTATTAACAAATAAGTAAAAGAAAACTACAAAAATAATAATGATTATTTATTGCTTCTGAAACACATGTTTACAGTAATGAGTACAAGGGAGTTATATGTTATTCATATTACAAATTTGTCTTCAAAGTTCATCCGTTTCGGAATCTGAGCTGTCCTCACCAGTATTTATTATCACTGCTTCAATTCGTAATTCCACTGAATTTTGTTCTCGAGTAAACCAGTCTTCGATTATTTTTTCGGTATGCCTGACACAATTATCCCAAAAATTTGCATTAAAATTTTCCAATGCTTCAAGGCCCTTTCATCACCGTATCCGTCTCTGCCAATATATTTATTATAATATGTTTTGCAGTGGGCCCAAATAAGCTCAATGGCATTAAACTCACAATGGTAGGGTGGTAGCCTCAAAACTTCATGACCATGTTTTCGGAACAACTCATCAATGACATATACATTTTCTTTCCGGTTCATTTTAGCAATTTGTAGTAGTTCAGGTCTTGAGAGGTTTTCATTAAAGACAACATTGTTGGCTTTCAACCAAGTGATAATTTCATTTTTTTTCGATGAAGTGGAAGGTTGCTTTTCTTCTAGTATACTATGATAAGGCGCATTGTCCATTATTATTAACGACGGTTCTTCTAAATTCGGAATTAACTGTGTCAAAACCCACTTTGTAAATATTTCACCGTTCATTTCACCGTGGTAATCTGACGATGATGATTTAGAGGAAAACACTAAACTGGCATCTTCCACAAATCCTTTAGATGAACCAGCATGAACAATAATAAAACGTTTACCGTCGTATCCTCCTGGTTTACGTACACTTTTGACATTACTGTCCTGCCAAGAAGTTAATTTGGTTCCTTTGGCATACATCCATGTTTCATCTAAAAATATGGTTTGTCTTGAAAATACACCATCACGATTTTCTCTATATTTGCGAAGAAAACATGCTCTTTGGCTAGCAATATTCGATCGTTCTATTAATGCTCTTCTATTGTCTTCCTTTGTATATTTAAATCCCAAATGTTTTAATAACACCAATAAAGAGGTATTTCCAATAGAAAGAATTTCCTTATTTTTCAGTTCCTCATTTTTGGTTTTGACAGTAACATGTTTCCCTAAAAAAATAAAAAGTTTAAAACTATCATTACCTCAAACTAAACAGAATTTTGTTTTATATTTACTTCATACTAAACTGGAATACACAATAATTTTGATGTTCAGATTTTTTTATAATTTATACCAAATAATTTATAGAACCCCATGTATGTGACATCAACAAATTTAAATTAGTAAACTTAATCGTGAAAAATACCATCTACACTCAGACCCAACAAATTGGTAAACATTTACTGACAGTGCCCAACTTGGAAACCAGCACATGTAGCAGCTATAATGTATCACATTCAAATTAAAAATATGCACAACTTCTGTATTCCAAAATTTTTATTACTCAGAACCTCTATGATCAAACTACTGGTTTTTCTAAGATTTTTATATACCACGCCAAAGCTGATGGTGAAAAATCACACTATATAGATAATACTACATGCAAAATCTTAATTATTAGGTACCTACTATGATCTCACTTCTTTTGTATTTAAAGTGTAAGCTGACTGTAATCTTAAGAACATGCGAAGATGTATTATTGTTTCACATGTTTCTTTACTTACTTTGTTCATACATGTTATATAAGGTATTCCGTACTGCCATTTTGGTTCCCTCGGGTAGATCCTCTGTTTTTGGTTTTAGTCGAGGTGTATAGCTAGGTGATGTTGGGAGTGTTGAAGTATTTCCCTTTCTCTTATTAAGGGAACATATAGTTTTAACTGATATTTTCAGTGCAGTTGCCACTCTCTGAAATATAATATTAAATAGAAATGTCCTTAACTAGATGTTAAAGTATAATACCTCCTGAACAGATGAAATAGGTTGAAAAGGTCCTCCGTTGTTTTTTTCCATCTCAAAATATTCAATTAAATTTTTAACAAACTCCTGTGCTCGTGAATTAAGCCGATTTCCAGGCATCTTCTGAAAATAACTGTTGGTTAATATACTGTTACAAGTACAATCAGACACTTGATTCATGCAACTTTGAAAATTCTACAGAGATTTACAAATTGTGGAGTATTATAAATACTATTTACCATCTATAAGTAGTAAAAAGAGCATTTTAATATACCCGTCCCACGGTAATTTAGGTATTATGAAATGTCAAAAATTTACAAGTTGATAATGAATTATATTCGTACTTACCAATGTCAAATGGAATAAAAAGTTAAATTAGTCCTAACAAGAACTGATTTTCACAATAAATACACTTTCAATCCAAAAATTCGCTAAAAACAAGACAGCAAATCAATCTCGCATAACCTCAAATGCGGTAATGTCAAATTCAACTTTTAGTACGAGCAGTTATTCACGTTACGTCTATGATATCGTTGTCTCTTTTTACGATTATTACGGCAGATTTGAATAATTTATAACGTATGTCTTGCTGTTGGTCTTGTGAAGAAGACAATCGATCGTATGTTGCTATGTTTGATTTATATCGACAGAAAGAGATAGTATGTAGAAAATATGTGTTGTATGAATCGTAGATTGGGTCACGTGATGGAAAACATTCGCCGTTTCTACTGTAGCTTCAATGTTTAGTACCGGCGAAGGCAAACTAATTGGTTTGCACGCAAAGACTATTTTCGTAGTATCAAAAGTTGAGGACATAGAGCCTAAACCGTTTATATCGAGTAGATAAGCAGATTTGGGAAGACCCAGAATTTTAGCGGCTTTTTTGGTTATGAAGGAGCTCATGCTACCCGAATCAAGTAGACACCGATAAGTATGATAATTTCCTAAATGATCCAAGACATCTAAGTAGGCAGTTGCTAACAGCGTCCGAGAATTTTCTGTGACAATTCCTTGACCAACAAAGGCAGTCTCGATGTTTGAATTTGGCAAAATGATGTTAGGATTAGTATTAGCATTAGCGGAAGGGCGATTTGGAACATTAGATGAATTAGTACTGAAGCGTTTGGGCGTACGATCAAAATGTTGTAACATGTTGATTTTGGGAAACGCCATAGGCTTTTGGTATTTTTGATTTATTGGTACCTACTAGTTAGGCCACCACGAATTTGTCTAGTTTAGAATATTTGTTAGGTTGTGGGAGAAAGACAAAGTGATCTCCTTGATTTCTTTGAATAGGAAATTTTTGGAATCGGCATTTGAAAGAAATCAAGAATCGAGGTAGGTTTTACCTATACCTTGTGGTAATTTCTTTGAAATTGGTTAAAAACCCTCAGTAATCCCAAATTGGTGATTTGTGTGGAGTATAAGAAGAGCAGCCTTCTTAAGATCTTATCTATTCAAATTGATTTATCCATCTTTTTTTGCCATCTCAAATTCAATAATGTGTTTTTTTTTTGTTTATTTAAAATAGTTTTCTTTTTAGGGTTCTAAGGTAGTTTTAGAATAGATTCCGTCAAGTAACATAGTCTATTACTCTTTTCAAGAAAACATTTTTGTATTCTGTGTAAAATTTTTATTTTAAAATTGCAAAGCGCTTTCGGCGGTTAAGCCATCATCAGTGCCATACCTGCAAGCAATAATCGTTGGAATATTTAAAAAAAATTAGAAAAGAATTACTTACTCGTCAGATATGAAACAAGAAACCTAGTCAAATGTCTACAACACATTAACGTCACTATTAAAATTACATTAAATTTAAAATTAAAAAAAAAATTAATTATCCCCTGATTGGGGTTATTATGAACATAATTAAATTAAATTGAATTTAATGTTATTTTAATAGTGACGTTAATGTGTTGTAGACATTTGACCAGGTTTCTTGTTTCATATCTGACGAGTCAGTAATTCTTTTTTAATTTTTTAAAAATATTCCAACGATTATTGCTTACTTGCAGGTATGGCACTGATGATGGCTTAACCGCCGAAAGCGCTTTGCAATTTTAAAGTAAAAATTTTACACAGAATACAAAAATGTTTTCTTGACTTTCTAGTCATGTGTACTCAGCTATAAAGATATTCACCCTATTACTCTTTTGTTGTGTAAGACGTATGCTTAATCTTGAATATACACTCCACGCCCGAAACAACAGAAAACAGTGCCTTATAGTAGAACTGCATTGCATTGATAAGACACAGGAGGGTATCCTAGAGACCGAGGGAGGTCAGAAGTTGAAGTACCTAAAAGAACGAACAGGCCAGAATTTTCTTCATTCTTACTTCCGTTATATGCTTTATTGTTTGTTATTTTGATTATTTAATCAATTTACTCATTATTTATAAAATCTGAGGAAAATTGTATTTTTGGTTTAAGCCATATTAGTAAAGATTAACCGAAATTTCATCATAAGCAAATTTACAATCCTACCGTATAATAGGTACACAAAATATAATATTTCGTGAAAGTGTAAACTATAGTACTATAGTGTTATCATATTTGGAAAATCTCTAAGGATTTATTTATTTACTAATTAAGAATTAATTAACTGAATTTCTCACTTGAATATTTTAATAAAATCCATCAGAGTGTTAAACAAGGTTATAAGTAAATTGTTATACTCACATCTGATTAAAGGATTGATCTTTGCTATTATTCAAATGATAATTTTATTCAAATTTTGACCTCACCTCTTTACTTAAGTTTTTTATATTTTGCAATTTAGTAAAATCTATATACTTTTCAATAACTTGATTTTGTCTATAAAACTAAAACTGCATGGCGCCGCGGGTTATGTGATGTATTCCTAACTCACCCCCCAAAAAAATTCTCTACGACAAACAGCTGCCGTTCGCACTATGACCTTCAGATTATCTTTAATATAGTTATAGTTTCATATAGAGTTTCATAGAGTTATCACATCAGGGTTATAATGTAATAAACTATGATGCGAACTAGAATTGCAATGTCGGCATCTGTGTGTCGAACGACCATTTCTAAGATCGTGCAACGAACTTAGACAATTAAAACATAAGCGATTTGCTTTACAGAAACTATGTCTCTCTTATTCAAATTTTCACATTTATATAAAGAATGCGGTTGATTACACAACAAACAATTTGTTGAGGGAGATTTAGCGTTTTTATTGGCATTATTATTCAAAAATACACGACTAGTGCGAGGTTGAGCTTTATATTTAATTGCGGTTGAAGAAGAACCAGAAGGTTCATTTAAGATGACATTATCATATATCATGCTAGATATTGTTCCGTTAAAAAAGTTTCATAGCTGGGTACCGTAGTTGATGAGTTAGTCAACTCAAAGCGTAACTTTGTATCGTCATCTAACCTTCTAATGATCATCATCGCGAGTACAAAGTCCCATTGCGCCACAGGAAAATTCATAACTTCAAGATCGGCGAGATTTTCCTCAAAAGTGTCTACTAATTTTTCCAGCGCGCTTGGATTATTGGTCTCAATTTTTGTAGTGGCATCAATTTCATTCCAATATTTTCTATTATTGAAATACCGTTTAACTAGTATATCATACGCAATTTTATAATTATCTGCTGTGTTTGGTAAGTGTTTCATTAAAGCAAGCGGTTTAGATTCTAACGAACTAATCAAATAATCAAATTTTGTCCACGACCACCTAATAATAAGTCAATATTTTACCTCCTAACTAAAGGTATATGGTACCCATATATCAACTGTCGTGAATTATGGTTCATAATACACTGTAGTGTATCATGGTTCATAATTCACGACTAGAGATGGGAGAACAATATGGAATAAACTATTAAATCTGTGTATTTTGTTCAGGAAATTTGTTTCTGACATATATCGTATCTATAAAATATTGTAACTTTTACTATTGATACTTTTCATAACGATATTTTCTAATATTAAGTATTTTAAAACAATATATTTATAACGGTACGTTGTATTGATACTTTTTACAGTATCGCCCATCTCTATATATGTTAAATTATTTGAAGTAGCTGCCACAACATTTTGAGGTTAGTAATATGCCAAATCGCTACTGACTTTTATTTATTAATAAATAAATTAAGTGTCGTGGACAAAGTATAGTATTCTACTGCCAATTTATGGCCATAATTCACTTGGGTGACTTGCGTGAATTATGGCTATCATAAATTGCTCGTTTAATAATATACTATTTTACCTCGGACAAACTAGTTTTATTATGCACTAAATTATTGAAATGATCTATAAACGAACGAAATTCTTTATAGTCTCCTTTGAACTTTTTCAACTCAATTTTCGGCAGACGAATATGCGACATATTATCGTTTTGTAACATTGCTGCGTTTAATTGATTTGTAGTGACATTCAAGGCATCATTGTTGAACAAATCTGAATAACTAGCTTCAATTTTATGAAATTTTGTAGGAAATGCTTCCTTCACAGCATCGTCACCTTTAGGCACCGCATCTGGGGTTGTAAACAATGTATTTAATAAAGCGTTATGATGTTTCAAGAAAATCTCTTCCAATTCATCAAAATCTGCACACCTCACCCTAAATAATGATCTAAGAGATTTATCAACTCTAGCCCTATCTGCAATGCCACTGAATACACTAATTTCATTCATGCACGAATTGCGTATCGTCTTATATTTGTTAATTTTTTCCTCATTACTCATGTTGAATAGTTTTGATTGTGTTTTAAGGTAATTTAAAATAACTGATGATTAGGATAATGAATATTGACACCTCTTAGTTTGCCGAAAATACGACGGAGATAAACTCAGTAGGCGAAAAATTTCAACAATACGACCGTCGTGTCGAATGAGTGAACAAAGCGAAGTAACCAATAAATTTCTCGAATCAGATACGAGGTGATTAGTTTCTTATTCCTGCGACGAGGCTTTTGTAGAAATATGTGATTTCTGCGGTGTTGCGCGCGCTGTACGAATCAACGGAGAAGACAAAACAAGCAAGAGAGAGGCGAGAGGGAGACACATATGACGATAGCGCTGCTTTTCGATTCACAAACCAGGCAATACTTTTATGCCCTCTTCCACGTTTTCTAAGTAAAAAGTCAAATTTATTCATTTTATTCTTATGAATTCATTTAAAAGACCGCAAAAATCACTTTTATATAAACACCAGTTTCTCACTTTGAGTAACATAAGACCCCAAAAAAATTTAATTCAACTACCCTTCAAAATACTCCCTTAAACACACCAAAAATGTTGCGTTGAGGCCAAAGACTACAATTATACCGTAATTATGTGCTCAAACTGAGTCACCTGATGTTTCTTGTGGTCCAAAACTTGCGTAGCGGTACGGTTCCGTTAACTTCGTTCAATTAATACTAATGATCATTGTTGCCGTTTCGACAAAAACTATATGACCATAAATTTAGCACAGAGCCGGCTTGAGCAACTTTGCATATTTTAACTGAAATTAATTCAAAAGGCCATTTTTGCCGCAACACAGCATGTTTAGCTGTGTCAACGGCACAAGCGAGTGCAGAAAGATCAACATCCCAATCTCTTTGATTCCCAGACACAAAAGATAACATTCTTTCCATAACTCTATTCACTCGTTCCGTTAAATTGAATGAGGGATGATAATTTGGATTACATAATATTCTTAGACCAAATTTTGATTTAGGGCCCATAAAATCAATGCTTTTAAATTGGGGCCCATTGTCACATCTGATTAACTCAGCAACACCATACAAAAAGAAAATTCTTTTTTCTAAAAGTCGAATTATCGTTTTGGTATTGGCCTTACTAATCGGGAAAAACAAGTTAAACTTACTGAAAGTATCAGTAAGTACGAAAATATGCATATTACCAGATTTGCTTTTTGGTTAGGGGCCAAAAAGATCCATACTAATGATTTGCCTACAGTGAGTTGCAATAACAGCACTTCCCATCAATCCACCAGGTAGTTTTTTTTCTGGCCTAACTTGTTGACAGGCTACACACCCCTTTATAAACTTAGCCACATCAGCCTTCAGGCATGGCCAGTAATACAATCTAGTTACTTTGTGGAATGTTTTATGTAGACCAAGATGACCACCCACAGTTGTATCATGACACGATGATAAAACCTCCTTACGATTTTGTTTCGGAACCACCAGCTTCCAAAAGTCGTCGCCAAGAAGAAAATAAGAGAGGATTTGCTTCTACTCTATCCAACATATTAAGATACCACCTACCTTTTACTTTACCAATCTGTATCTCAGATATTTCAAGCACGCCACTTACAGAATCCGTATCATCGACCACTGCTCGACTGAGAGTATCAGGGACTACGTGATCTTTTCCTTTGCGGTGGATCACGTCAAAATAAAATTGTTCAAGCCTCAAACACCAGCGACCCAAGCGACCTTAAGGGTTTTCTCAAGTTGTGCAAGCACTTTAAACTAAAATGATTGGTGATAAATACTCTGAAATTTCTAATTCTCCAAGTAACAACGAAGTTTCTCTGCACTTCAAATTACCGCCAAAAGTTCGCGTTCTGTAGCACTATATACCCGTTCAGTACGGCTCAATGTTCGAGAAACGTAGCACACAATATGCTCACGGTTGTCGTAAAATTGTGTAAGGAACGCACCAACACCAAATGGACAATCCAAAATTGGAGCAGACACAAGAGCATTTTTAATATTTTCGAATGCTTTACGACAATCTTTGTCCCAATTAAATTTCACACCTTTGCGAAGAAGTCTAGTAAGGGGTGATATTACGTCAGAGAATGCAGGAATACATCTTTTATAGTACGAGATCATACCAATCACTTTTCGTATGTCACGAACGTTTTTAGGTACCGCTAAATTGGTAATAGCTTCTACTTTACCTGGGTCTACAGAAATATCTTGCCTATTGACTAAGTAACCAAGATACTTCAACTCATCACGACAAAACTTGTTTTTTTCCCTATTTAACGTCAAACCATTTGGAAGCAAACGCGTAAAAACTTCTTTTAAAATATTTATATGAGTATCAAAGTCGGGTGAAACCACAATAATGTCATCAAGATAGCAAAAAACATACTTATCCAATTCTGGACCTAAAATAGTGTCTATCAACCGCTGAAATGTTTCTGGTGCATTGTGGAGACCAAAAGGTAGTCCAGTAAATTGAAATAAGCCACGACCTGGGACTGTAAACGCGGTATATTGCTTGCTATTTTCGTCCAAAACAACTTGCCAGTAAGCACTTTTTAGATCTAATGATGACATAAACCGAGCACCACCTAGTTTATCCAAAATGTTTGAAATGTAAGGCAGCGGGTGGGCATCACGCTGAGCGACGGCATTTAATTTCCTAAAGTCAACACAAAAGCGCTGTTCTTCGTTGGATTTCGGAACAAGCAACACGGGAGATGACCAAGCTGATTTAGAGGGTTCAACAATTCAATTCGCCAACATTTCATCTAACTGTTCATCGATTAATTTTTGTTTAAAAGGAGAAACCGGGTAGTACCGTTATTTTATCGGGGAGCTAGACGTAAGTATCTTATGCTTAACTGCAGAGGTGCAACCAAGCTTATCGCCAATTTTATCAAAATATTCTGAAGTTATCTCATACAGACATTGCTTTTGTTCAAAAGTTAAATCATCTTCACCATGAATATGACCAATTTGCGGTGTGCTTAATATTTCAGATAAAAAAAACCATTCTTCACGACGCATATCAGGAACTATACCCATTGTTTGCCAAAAATCTATCCAAAATAATTTCATGACGAAGTTTGGGAACAAAAAAAATATCAAATATTTTCACAACATTTCTTACTTGAATAGGGGCTGATATAACACCAATACATTCACATGTGTCGTTGGACGCCACAGTACACAAGGTTTTGCGATTCTGATCCAATACTAATCCTAAATCTTCAAGCTTTTTCCAGCCAAGAGAGCCAAGAAAAATTTTGTTATCACCATAATCTAATAAACCATAAAATGTTTGACCTAGAATACCAATCTTAAGATAAGGACATTCACCAGGGCATACATGAGATAAGGTATAATCCAAGACTAGTTTTTCCTTACAACTAGGGTAATCTATGGTCTATTTGGTAAACGAAGACAATCTTCGACCTGAGATCTATTTCTTGTGAAGTTTTCCGAAGAATTCTGGCAATCTGGACAAGTATTCTTAGTTAAACCAATCTTTTTACAAGAGAAACATCTAATTATAACTGAAGTGCAATGTGCGCTAAGTGATTAGGCTGATCACACTTAAAACACGTTCAAGGTGCGGTACTCCTTTAAAAAGTTGTAAAGTTCCCTTGAGGGTTTCTTGAGTTAGTAGTGCTACCTGAAGAAATCGAAACTTTCTTAACGACTAGTGACTTATTTTTAGGAGTAGCCATATAATCCAAATCGGGTTCCAATGACAAATTACCAGGCTTAGGGGGACCATATTGTTCGATAGTAATCATTGTTTCCTCTAGTTTCCTGCAGAGCTCAATTAAATCGGAAAAGGTGTTCATAGTTTGAAGTGTGAGACGCTCTTGGTAAAATGGGAGGATATTAGACTTCAAAACCTTTAATATTAAATCATCAGAAACCGGAACAGGTATCCTGTCAAAAAGTTTGCTCATAGCTGCAACATGCAACCCAATTGGTTCGTCAGAAACTATTGAAAATTTGTTCCCAAAGTTGGTCACATATATGTGAAGGTACAAACTGCTCTTTCATGAGACCTATTAGAGTATCCCAATAGCCAAATATTTAACTATCATATGATAAAAATTCAAAGCATCACCCTCGAATAAATCATGGGCTGATAAAAATAGTTCAGCCTTACTCAACTGTCGAGACCTACTTAATTTTTCTACTCGCTGCAGAGAAAAATTAAAACTCAATCCAGAATAACTGGAAAATTTTAAATCACATTTATATACAGGAACTGACTTAACCCTGCAAGTATTTGCACTGCTATTGGTTAAGGTTTCGCTAGGAGATTGAGTACCAAGATTAGGATCACTAGGCAAGGAATAACTACCCTTATCCTCAAAATTCTCAACTTTATTCTGTAATCTGGAACAAGTTCTGATAAGAAATTAGTAATTTTGACCTATCTTCCGAAATATTGTCATCATTTTCTGAAATTCTACCAATTCTTCCCACTAAATGAGCGAACTTAGTTCCAATTTCTTTAACTTGGCTTGAAGAGCCACTAAGGGAAGAAACATGATCACGCAATTCATCCAATTTTTTCTGACACTCTGTAATCTCCGATTTAGAATGCAATGATGAGACTAGGCAAGGTGCAAAGACTTGCTTGTCTCAGTATTGCAGGGTGCATCAGAAGCACGCCAACGGCAGAACTAGAAGCCTTATTTGGCCTTCCTCCATCACACCTCTTGATAATGGGGGAAGCAAGGATGGGGCTATTTAGGCAGTAAAATAACCTGAGCACAAAATAGTTAGATCAGGACACATATCCATCAAGGACATCATAAGTGGAGCCATTTTAGAAATGAAAACAGACTATATGGCCACTAAACTTCTCCCCAGTCCCAAATATGAGGTAGAAATACCTTACAGATATGACTGGCAAGACCCAAGCAGACTGAAGCTTCCCCTAGGAGAGACCTGGTACACAGACGGGTCACAGACTGGGGAAGGGACAGGAGCAGGTGTGTATAGTGAAATGAGAAACACAAGATGCTCCTTTTCACTAGGAGAACATACCTCTGTATTTCAGGCAGAGATTTATGCTATCCTAGAATGTCTCAGAATTAACAAATATAGGACTGACACCCATAGGATAAACATACTAACTGATAGCCAGGCAGCCCTTGCAGCTTTAAACAGCCGCAAGGTAACATCCAGACTGGTAGAAGAATGCCAGAAAGAACTAAATGAACTAGCAGACCACATTAAAGTAAAATTAGTGTGGGTGCCGGGACGGTTTTTCTGGACGGTTTTTCTGGAAATGAACAAGCTGATGAACTCACGAGAAGAGGTTCAGCAACAGCATATGTTGGACCAGAACCAGATCTTGGGACCACAACGAAGGTAGTCCGAGGGCAAATACAAAAATGGGTACAAAGCCAACATAAACTTCAGTAAAGGAACACTCCAAAGCAGGTACACAGTAAAACCTTCATAGGTGACACATGTGTAAAACGGGCCGAAGAACTACTGAATATCAGTAGGAATGAGCTAAGAATTATTACAGGTTATTTAACGGGTCATACCCCGGTAAAAGATCACCTGCATGAAATAGGGTTATACAACGGGGACCTCAGCTGCAGACTTTGTGGCATGGAGATCGAGACCGTAACCCATATCTTATCTGACTGTGAGGCACTGGACTCGAAGAGACAAACAATCTTCGGAGAAGCCAATGTGCCACCCGAAGTATATGGCACACATCCAATGGACCTATATCGTCTACTCGGAGGTACGGGGGTAACTGGATGGGTGGAATAAATGTGGCAGTAAAGTACAATAAGCCAACAGGCTGCAGTGCTCCCGGAATCAGAACGGCTCCCAAACACACACAAAAAATCTCCGATTTAGGCTCCAAATTACATTTTCCCTTGAGGAGACTATTGGATTTTTCCAAGGCCAAAATACTTCTAAGGAGTTTCCGCAATGAGTCAACATTCCCCTGATCAGAAATACCTCTAACTGACAATTCGTACTCTAGTTCATCTCTTACCAAGTTATTCACCTTGAAACATTTTTGTTCAGCAATAAGAAAAAAAATGAAAATACTTCTGTAAAATGATCAATAAAAGAAATTGTTCGAGATTCTCTCTCTACCAAAATGTCAAAATCGAGAAATATAATATGACCGAAGAACAATAATTTATGCACTCTGAACGAAAGTGGGGTAAATATCCATTCCCGTTTGGGGTCGACTAGGTATTAGTCGAGACACTTATAATAAAACGAGAGATCACATCTTGAAATAAAATCTATGTTTATTCTCAACAGTTTATTTCCCACACACAGCGAGTCACTTAGCTTCACACATGGAGAACATTTACTTTGACTTCTCTAAGGCCATTGGCCAAAAGCGTAATCTAACATTCGATAAAACATTCTGAGGCCCACTGTGACCTAGTCGGCAATGCTCATGTTTTAATACAAGGGTAGTAGAATGGCTACGAGCAGGTAGTAAAATTGGGTGTCTCTGTTGAAAGCAAATATCAGAAATATTGAGGCGACCACCGACTCGTATAATACCGTCGGGATCAATAAATAAATTCAAGAATCGAGTTTTTCATCAGAAATAATACGTTTGCTTTAAATGGAGTTTATTATCTTGAAAAAATGTTGTTTCTGTACATGTTTAATTAAGAAATTAGTTGCTTTGGCAATTTCAATGATCGATAGGGGAAGGCATCTATTTGTGCGGGTTGTTACCTATTATTTATTTAAAATAATAAGGCAAGATAAATTGCAACGGCGACTCAATGTGGAGAGCAGCTCAGGTGTGAATTCGGAGACCAAACTAATATCAATTCAGGGAGTAGTCTTACCGGTTCTCGGTAATCCTACTTTATTTAAGTTATTGAAGTTAATGAGATAATAAATAAAGTTAAGAAACCAAATGAATTTAATAAGTTAACAAATCAAGTTAAGAAATGTAATTAAAGTTAATCAAGAAAGGTAAGTGGGCGCCACCCTGAATTCACCTCATAACTCTCTATCAACAAACCTGGAAATGATGGAAGGGAAGGGAAGGAATATGATTAACGTTGTTAAATTTACAAGTTGTATAATGACTTTGAAAATATCACAGTAGAAAGAATAAAAAAAATTTGTTGAAGCACGTTGTTTTACATAGATTTACTTTCCTAAATTTCCTCGGACAGGTCCTAGGTGGCAGGTATGAAGTCTCAGGTATTAAGTTTCACTGTCTCAGGTACTCAGTTTCACTGTCTCAGGTACTAAGTTTCAGGTACTAAGTAAGTGCATTCACATTGATTGCACTTTAGAAGAATAAAGTTTGAGGTAAATCTCTCAAAATAAATTTAAAATCCACCTTATCGTTTGATGGTTCACAGGAGAAAGAAACCTTATTCCAACTACTCACTATTAAATTATTGAACTATGCGATGAGCAATCGACATACGGTGTATATTCTTTTCCTGTTCACATGCTCCGCTTCGAGAAAGAATTTACATATTAATAGTGTGTTCTTAATTTCGATCTATAGGAGAGAAGAATTGAAATATTTGACCAATATCAGTGTATACTGATCCTCACCAACGGAGATTATCCGTCGCACATTAAATGTGAAAATTTTGCCTTTCAGCGGTGATCGGTGCTACAGGTTCTCGACGAGAATCACATGTTGTTAAGGAAAAAGGACTGGATACTCGCCGTCCGGTAGATATTTAAATATTCCAATGATATTGGTCAAATATAACGTTACACACCCCTACTACCAGGAAAAAAAAATTTTTTTTATAAATGCAAAACATAAAAATTTCATGATGCTGAATGAAAAGAAAATTATATAACACATAACTATAACCATGTGTTATCAGAAGAGAGTGACACACTTACTGATTAAAAAAAACATGTTCAAATTGAAGAAGAAAAAAGGAACAATTTCAAGAAAATTTTACCAAATAATTAATTAATAGAAAGAAAAGGAAGATACACAAAACTTGAATGGTGAATTTTGAGAAGAAAAGAATAAGTACCAGTTACCCACATACAAATCAATAAGAAAATTTAGATGAATATTTAAGGTAATTGATACGACTTTTGATTTGATGATATTTCACTGTATCTGTAAGTTCTCAAAGATAATGTAACGAGATAAGATACGAAAAAAAAATGAGACTTCCCACCAGATACATTGATTATCATCCATAAAAATTATATGGTTATCATAGGTGTTATTATATTCAATATACATCCGTCCTTTCTTACTATTACGAAAAAAAAAATTATCCAATAAATTTAACCCCATAAAAAAAATTACTAACTAAAGAAACTACTAATATGAGTTTTGGAACAAAGCCAAGGAAGTTAATTTCACTCCCTAACAGAATATAGCTCCTGTCAAGCTAAAATTTAAAATATATTATACCATAATATAGAATAGAATAGAATAGTAGATTCCACGAAGTGAGGGTTTATACAGTTAACTCGAATAGTTTATTGTTCTTTTATACAACGTACATGAACAAGGAGTCGGTTATATAGTAAATATAAAATACATATATACTCCTAAACTAACATGATAGATAAAAGGTATTACAAGAAACAATGACAAAAATAATATCATATGAACTACAAAAAAAACAAGCTAAAACGACTCATATTTTTGGTCGGATATGTGCACCACCACAGCATCACTGATCAAGAAAACGACTTCCGCCTAATGAGAAGGACCTCGCGAGAGATGTCAAGTAGCGTCGTGATCTTCAATCTCAGCTTCAGCCGAAATCCAAACCTGAAACACCATGACAATAAAGAGAAATTTTCGAGTTTTTCGATCTCTCAATTTAAATGGACCGCAATATTCTATGCCACAGTTTAAAAATGATCTACTTGGAGTTACTCGAACATTTAGTAAATCACCCATTGAATAATTTATTGCTTTGGGTTTTACCCGAAAACACGTAACACAATTATTGTGAATAGAGGTTTCTATTAAATTGCGCGCCGATATTATCCAATATCGTTCTCGTAAAGATGCTAAAACTTGTTGTGGACCGGCGTGCAATAGACGGATATGTTCGTATTGCACTATTAATTTTGA
>CAJUYI010000793.1:93118-112965 GCA_910591695.1 Galerucella pusilla
GTAGACATTTGACTAAGTTTCTTGTTTCATATCTGACGAGTAAGTAATTCTTTTCTAATATTTTTTTAAAAATTTTTCAACGATTATTGCTTACTTGCAGGTATGGCACTGATGATGGCTTAACCGCCGAAAGCGCTTTGCAATTTTAAAATAAAAATTTTACACAGAATACAAAAATGTTTTCTTGACAACAAATTGTGGGCAAACTTGCAGTGGATGATTCATTTTGCATAAAATACACGTTAAGTTTTCATTTGATACGAAAGATTTTGATTTTATATTTTTACCGTATGACGCTGACGGCGATATATTTTGTATATTATCAAAGTTGCTAAAAACTGTTCGATACATTTCTACTCTCAATTTCTAAAATTAGCTGCCGATCGTAATTTTCCACATCCCTATCTCTATTCTCCTGTAAAATATTATCTAAGTATTTTCTGAAATGTGTTTGTCTGGATTTTAAAATACCGCTTGCTTTGATCAAACCCTTCAACCTGACAGCTTCCTGTGTTTCTGTCATTTTACCGAAGATTTGTGGGAATACCGGAAGAAATATTTATTTTTCCAACTCCGAAATAACCGCAACGCAATTTTAAATCTCAATGAAAAAGGAAAAACTAGAACAATAAAGAATAAATACTTGGGTAGATGCCTCACACTTCTTCCACCACAATTTACTCTTCTCGGGTACTCCTCTACCAATCTCGGGACTTCCAATGACGCAGGATGGTACTAGTGTTCTTAATGGTACGTGTATTCTCAATAATTCGGCTCTCGAAGGACCATTATGTTGGATAATGAATATATTGTGCATTTATTGAAATAAAAATCTCTAATAAACTGTAAATGTTATTATATGACAAACTACACAAAAATTAGGTGACATTAATCAAAAACGTATCTCATCTCTCTTTTCTTAAAAAAAAAACTCCGTTGCTAATCAAATCGGTTTGATGACACTGTTGCCGGTTTGTTTAAAAGTCTATAAAATCAAAAAAGCCTTAACACAGTGTCTGAAAGAAAAATTGTTTTAGATATTTTGTGTTGTTCGATATTTTTATCGTATTTTCATTGTCTATTTTGTTAGCCATTTTTTCTCCAACATTTGTAAAGTGTTCACAGAATGCATTTGCAATTTGTCTTGGGTTATGGACTACAGTATTTGTATGCGCTATAACTCCATTTATCGTTCTTTTTTTGTTGTTTAGCTTGTTTCATTAATGTATTTAAATAATTTCTATATCTCCTATGATTTGGTGAATGTTGTAATTCATGAAATTCGTAATTTATTTATGAAAATATATCACAGGCATCCTATTTGGCAAGTTTGGGTGGAACTGGCATAACAGGGTTAGTCAATCGCATTCTACGGACACTCTTGACTAATAAATTGGTCACAGAATTCAACTTTTCAGGACAAAGAGGTGGAAGATCCTATAAAAAGGCGTTTTTTTTACAAACGTGAAAAAATGACAAGGTAATCTCTGTTAAGTAGTATAAGTATGTATTTTTCAGATTTAAACACAAATCTAAACAAAGCAGTTAATAATTTATAAGTTTGTATTCCAGTATAATAAAACATCTTTTTTCTACAAACGTCAAAAAAAGACAAGGTTCGCGCATTGGCAACAATATGCGAAGTGACCCTTTTTTCCATTTTCCTTCGTTACAATGACACCGCGAAATACTCACTTTGCACTCTGCATGTAAACTATATGGAATATTTTTATATTTCAACCTTTATGTTTCTCAATTAAGCAAAAATCCAAGAAATCCTTTATTTATCAATGTATATTAATAATAATAATACTTTTATTTCTCTTGAAATAAAATAGTTTACAGCAAGAAATCTGAGTAACAAAAAAAAAAGAAAAACAATTATCACCTAGTATACAACACATAAAGGTAAAGAGAGAGAAAAAAAAACGAAGGATATTTAACAGAACAAATTGAAACCTATATAAAGCTTCATTACTCGTTAATGATAAATGATCTCAATTTCAATATATTCCAAATGCAACGAGATAATTTTAGCATTCAATGTGTTTAAATTATCAAGGGTATTAATGAAGAAATCCAGACTCATGTAACAGTCAAGCTTCGGTTTCATAGTCGTATATATTGGACAGTCAAATAGTAAATGGGATAAGGTTTCATTAACTGTGATTACAGGATCAACTGTGTACGACATCGCTCCGTACGTGAAACGTAACCTGTGTTTATTACTCAGTCGTAGGTGGGCAATTGTACGGGTGATCTGTATGGGTAATTTTAACAATAAATAATTACTTGGCTGCTCATTTATAGTGAATGATGAATATAAAGACAGAAAGGAACAATGCTGCATCAGTAACATATCGTCCGCATGCAATTTTTCATAGTACCTTTTTAATATAAAATTTTTATTTTTTTCCAACAAATTAGTATTCAAATTATTCCATACTTCAAGAAAGTCGGTTATAATGAAGAGTTGTTTCACTTGTGCCAACCAATTAAACTTTAAATTGCCCGATTCATTCATAAGTTGGAGTTGACCTTTGAAACATAGAAAGGGGAGGCGTCTTTCATTCATAGCTAATATTTTGCACAACCAATTATACGTCATTTTGAATACAGTATATGCAAACTTCACACGTCCAGTCTTCAGTCTCATGGCATAATCGGGAGTTTTGGTTTGAGCTTGCAGGACTCGTTTCAGGAAATAAATTTGAAGTTTTTCCACGATGTCAACGTACCTCAGACCCCATACTGGTATACAACTAGATAGTGTGCTAAGTGCCAGGGATTCAAACATTTTTATTCTGGGATACCAAGTATCAATTTACGCTTTAGCCATAATTGGCAAAACTGCCCCAACTGCATGCTTGCCCTTTTCGGTAGAAACAGAAGCCATCTCCCTAAACAGACTAGATGATGTGAGCGTGACAACTAAGTACACATATTTGTTAGTGAAAGGTACTTCAGATTCATTGAAAAAATATTTGAACTTACTGTCGTGAAAACCACTTCTTGAGAATGACATTATTTAAGTTTTGTGGGTATTAATGGATAATTTGTTCAGAGCTGTGCAGGTTTCCAAATTAATGTATAACAATAATTAAGGCTTTCAGATTGTGAGAAAATTTAACACTACCTAATTTTATTTATTATTTACAATGTTAACATTAATGGTGCAGCCAGTGCACGAACCTATATTTATTCCTGAACCAGATAACTCAGATTCAGCTCGTGATATCGTAGTTTTAGGAGTTGGAAGACTATCCATTTTTGATTTGCAAGCAACTGCCGTAGAGGTGACAGCACTTGATCCTGAAATTTCACAGTCTAAAATATTATTTGATATTTGAATTTTATTGTTGATAGAATCTTACACGTATCCTTCGGCCACAGTCGAAGATTTCCATCCTCCATGTCGCTTCAAAACACATATATCGGCCCCCGTATTAGCAAGGAGTGTGGCTGATGTTCTCCGAAAACAATGGCCCGTGTAGGCATCAGGATTTGGTAATTTTAGGTGTTTTGCTATTAAGCTAGGCATCTTTCCAATACTATTTATTCCAACAACTTGGTTGAAACATCTCTTATTTTAATACTTCAAAAACAATCGGCATAACAATGGTAGCATAACTTGGACGAAGAGTCGCATATTTTCGGTAAATGTCAGTATAATCTGAATTTGAAAATATAGAAATTCGTTGTATATTCGTTTTTGTATCGGGTGTAACCGCCAAAATTGGTCGATAGGGAAAACGACCTATGGGTTACAGGTAAGTCCAGTTGTTCCGGTGACAACCTTTCAGGCCTTCAACTAACTTAGTCAGCGAGAGGGAGTAAGTCAAACTTCACAATTCCGGAATCTTCAAATATGGGCGCCAGCTAGGTCTCTGCTCAATAAAAGTACCAGTCCTATCCCAAACCTAGCAAAGTGATAGAAATAAAGTTAAAGGATTGGGCTATGCCAATATATGATTACTTTACATTAACCATAAGTGATGTTAAGGATTAGATGGCCTACATCCGATCTAAAAAAGTTATGTGTGTGTGCTTACTAACCGTATAAAATAAAAATACTCATATACATGTGATAATGGCCGTTAATCGTTGGACGGCTTGGTACCAAGGCGACTTACCGATTAAGGTAACAGTATAATACCCTATCCCGTAATGCTGGAAAACTCAAATCTACATAAAATAGTAATAATAAAAACCAAAGTGATGAAATGAAACTTCTGGGTTCATCCAGTTCAATATGGGGTGACTTCAACATAACTGCTGGTCCTTGTCCCTGATCTGTCCCATTCCTGTACCGATTACTTGACCAACTTCCAAACAATCACTCAAAAACAGCTAGTTGGTAGTTTGGGGTATAACACCCTGGCCCAATACTCAAACACCAAATGAGCCGATACTTGGGGTACTACTTGGCCCAATACTGGAACCCTTAAAATATAAACCTAAATTACCAAACTATCCCGTACTTAGGGTCATCCTAATGTAATCACATACGGTGTTTCAAAACAAAAAAATAAAATCCTAACATAACTAAGTGACTTATCTCACTAGGTACATTCCCCCCCCCCATGATTTCGTGAAACAAAAATAGATAAATGTGGTTTAGCCAACCCCTTTAAACTAATAGCATCTTAAGATATAAATAAAACATTACTGTAATTTAATGATAAAAATTGAATCTCAAATGTACTATCTTGTACCAAATGGATTTAAATTACTAATTCACAATGGTATAGTTTGTTCAGCCATCCTTTGCCGTTACGTCATACATTGTCCAGCTTATGTCCAGTTATGATGTCATTAACGTATTTCTTATCTAAGGTCGACATAAATTCTATCTGTTACTTCTGACAGTTCATTTGTCATATTTTGAGAACAATTCTTAACATATGTCATTGATTATAATTTTGAGGTTAGGTGTAAAATAACACTCAACTAATATAAGACATACGTAAAACAGCAGAATACGTCACCGATTATAACGTAACGGCAAAGGATGGTTAAACAAACTATAGCCATTATACATACTGAATCTCAACTAAGCATATACACTTATGTGATATCAAAGAAACTTCCCACTGAATGGTAACTTTAAAACTATATGGTTCCAACGATCTACAACCGATATATAGGCAACTTACATGTCATAACATAGCAACTATCAAATCCATGATATTGTATGTATGAGATTAAACTACCTCGATACTTTCTGAATTTCTCACATTACTCCCCACTAATACAGCTCGAGTTTATCCAAGTATACACATATGAACCAAGAAAAATAATGAGTTGAAATGGTAACGGTAAAATGAGTTTAAACAAATGATATGAAAAGAAAATGGTTGAGTAGGGGTTACAACCACATATGTATCTGAAGGATACTCCAAACAATTGAACCAAAAAAAAATACATACCTTCTTTCGCGAAGGGTTTCGACAAAAAAAATATTGTCTAATGTCTACTACTGAAACAGAGGTTTCTCCAACATGAATATCTCTGCTCTAGAGATTAAATCCATAGTTTCCAAAACTATTTAAATCTACAGCGTGGGTAGAGTGTGGTTCACCACAAAAAATTCAACAATCCCTCTGGTCCCAAAAATTCTCCACATTCCAACACTCCACTAAATCAGCGGAATAATAATTAAAGCCCGAAACATCGGATGGTCAGCACATACCATAAATTTTTAGAGATTTTCTATCTCTCCATCTCACCTTCAACGTGACTTCATCAGAAGTGCCACTTCCTTCTCTTCCCACCGGAAGCCAACCCTTCAAATGTCACATCCATCAAATGTCAATCATCTGATCACCATAATCCCTCCAATAAATCTCACAGCCACCATGTGACTATGATATATAACATATAACTATGTACAAAATCCCCAACAAGATTATCCATCTTACTTAAAATTACTAACAACCTAACAAATACAGCAAACGCTTTATGGATAGATGTAAAAACCGTTCCTGTTGAAATCCGGGGCCTCCACATCGTTGGTCGAACATCCACAACTTGACGCGAGATCATAGAAAAATAAGCAACATTCGTTTTGTCTGAAATTCAAGATTGTGAAGTTAGTCCTGGGGTAGTAGGATTTACAAAAGATTCCACTCCATGCACTCTCAGGAGGGCTATGATGGGTACATGAAGAAATACGATCTACCATACTAAAGTCTTGAGAACACCCAAAACAGTACTTCCCGACACGTGTATTAGGCGGCGGGCACACTGAACGAGTTGTGTCGATCAATTTGAATCAAGTAAAAACCAAACCGACGTTACCTTATGAGAATTGTCACACGGTTCAATCGATCGCTGTCATGTCCAGTCGAGATGTTTGATTTTCAAACTTGTTCTAAATTTACTCGACACTTGATACAGCCGCACATGCGTAAATAGTAATTTGTTTTCGAACTTCTAACGTATGTTATTTATATATTTATTTCTCACGTTTCAAAAAATGAAGTGTATTAATCCAGGTTTCAAAATGGAAAATCAATGGAATCCTGAGGAAATAGATATATTGATTAATTTAGTAAGGGATCAACCAGACCTCTACGACCAATCGAGACCATCATATTTAAACATAAATACAACAGAAAAATGTTGGCGATCTATTGCAGATCAATTTCCAACAAAAAGTGGTATGCTTTATTAAAAGGATATTATATTTACATTTGATATGACTAATAAATTACAGTTTTTTTTTATTCTTTTATTTAACGACGGTCTATTTCTGCGACTTAGACTAATTACCGACGCCGAGAGCACTCTACCCCTAACCCGGAAATTTTGGCGAACCCACTATTGTTCCAACCAGCGGTAGCGTTCTTTAACGAGCTCAACATTCATGGACTCGGGACCTCGGTTTTACGTCTCCTCCGAAAGACGGTATATCTACATTATACCTCGTGCTCATTGGTATAATGCCTGCGAACTGTGATATGCTAGTCCGCTGCAGGCTGTACGGGCCCTATACGATGGTTTTCCCTAGCATGTAAATTACAGTTAAATTATGCAAAGCTAAATGGCAAATATTGAGGGGCACATATAGGGCCAAAAAACCAATATATCTATGGAGCATCTGGTTCCTCTGCAAAGCCACCAGTAAAATGGCCATATTTTAATGCACTTTCATTCTTAGGCAAGCATTTAAAAGACAGAAAGTCACATTCAAATATTGGGTAAGTAAATCATTCTTATTTAGGATAGAACATGTTCAAGAAATTTTGTTTTTAGTGACTGTCAAGGAATAAAAGCTGTAAGTGAACATTATGTATCGTCCCCTGAAACAGGAGTTATTGAAAAGGAAATAACAGAGACTGAAGAAATAGTTATCCAGGTGGAAAATGACAGTGATAACAAAGAACCTATAGAAGAGCAATCTAGTAATAATTTACAATTGTCATACACTGCAAGAGGAAAAAAGAGGAAACCAGATTCTGTTGAAACAAGTTTCATTAATTATTTAGAACAAAAAAATACTAAATCTTCTATCCATTCATTTTTGGAAAGTATGGAAGAGGATATGACAAAACTTCCAAGTAGTGCCTTGAATCACTTTTAAATAGAAGTGCTTACATCTCTCCAAAATCATTTAAGGGAAGATGGGAAGCTGGATCAATAAATTGTCACAACATATATTATCTACAAAAACAACTTTGATGAAGTAATTAAGTTTATAAATACTTTACTATGTTACGATTACATTATAGATAAGTTTTGTTAATCTATAAATCGAGCTTAAAGAATATATGACTATATTTTTGTATGTATGTATGTATTTTTATATTTCAATAAAGTTTTCACATGCTACATTTCATCTCTGTTCAATATTATTTGATCTCTGTTAAATATAATTTCATCCTGCCAAGAAGTACTTCCTGTTCCTGAAAAATATTCTGTAAATTTGTTTCTCACTAATCTTGCTTCTCTTGTTGATTGATTTAAATTTCCTCCTCCTACCTCTGGTAAATTAGTAACATTTTCAAAAGCAGCTACATTCACATTCAGGGTTTCTGGATGTTCAAATATATTTTCCTCAATTCGAATAAAATTATGTAACACGCAAGCAGCTTTGATTACATAATCAATTTTGTCAGGAGATAAGGCAATAGGGGATTCAAAAATCCTAAATTTTGTAGCCAGCATTCCAAATGAACACTCCACTACTTGCCTTGCATGTGAAAGTCAATAGTTGAATCTTCTTTTTGCAATATTCAAATCTCTTCTTGGATATGGTTTCAATAAGTTTCTGGCCAAACGAAATGCCTCATCCCCAATAAATACGTATGGTAAAGGGACATTGCAATTGACAATTGGTTCGTCATCAGGTAATTCTAATTGAGCATTATTGAACATCTGACCAAACTTTGATGTATTAAACACCCCTCCATCACTATTTTTTTCATAACTGCCTACATCAATCATTGTAAAGAGATATTTAGCATCAACAACTGCTAGCAATACTATAGAATGGAAAAAATAAAGATCCTGCATTACTAGGCTTCCGAATTCTTACGTGCTTCCCATCAATTGCTCCTAAGCAGTTTGGAAAATGTTTTGTTTCCATTAACTCCTGAGATATCTTTACAAAATCATTCTTGTTTGGGAATTTCAAGTAATCATTCTTCAATGCATCATAAATTAATGGTAACATTTCAGATACAATTTGTCCTATACAATTATGACTAATGCGAAATCTGAATGAAGCCGAATGATAGTTTTCTCCATTAGCTAGGAACCTACAAAATGTATGGAATTATTCAGCTTGTATATTACTTTACTAAAATATTTAACAACCTTATTGTAACTGCCAATCTTGCCTCGAACGAAATTGTTTGCCTACAATGTGTATGACCCAAATTCAAATGGGGTTTGGTCTTTAAAACCAACATTTCATAAGTTCTTCTATTCATACGATAATAGCTGTAAAACATTTCATCATCTTCGTCTAGCTGTGGTTTTAAATGAAAATATTCTCCAAGTGTTGGTCGATGAAGAAAAATATCTCGTACCCACGTTGTTCTTCTTTTCCTCCTTTTCTTAATATTTTGCCACATAAAGCATAATACTTCGGGTTGGTCAGAATCAGACATGATCTTAATTTTGAAATTATAATATTTCAAAATTCAAGTTATAAGTGAGGTTAGGATATCTACGAATATTATATATCGACAGCTGTTGGATGTCAAATTCAAAAATTGTTTTCCTTCCGATGCTTGCTTGCTTAGTGTGTGTGTGTGTGTGACGATCATTTCAAGTCGCACTTGACTCGACACTACACGAATCGATACCAATTGATCAGTGTGCCCGCCGCCATACTTCGCTATTTCATCCATGCAAACGAAAGAAGCGACGGATAGGAGCAGTTATATTTCACCCGTGATTGCTATTGACAACCATCACTCTCCGAAGTTGACACTATGATCTCTGACAGATAAACGATTTTACCTGACGATGACAATTAAATTTAGTAATACTTCAATAATTAATTTACACGAATTTCCAGCAAGCGTTATTAGACACTTTTAGCTTGTCATAAGTTTTTACACGTATCCGTATCCGTATTGGAGTTACGTTGACGTAAAGAAATTGTCAAGAAAACCTTCTTAGCAGAAAACGTATCGTTTCGTTCTGTATTTAATTGTATAACCTCAAAGTTTTTTTATTTTACCTTTTTATATTTTTGTAAAACGTAAAATGGGGGCGATATTAAATAATCCATTGCTGCTAGACGAGGAAGATGATGTAATATAGCACTAATAGCACGGAATACTTACTTTGGTCGGGATACGGATACGTTTAAGTATACGGAGTAGGGTACGTAACAATACGTTCAACGCATCGTACCGGCTGAGACGTAACGGGTCTACACATGCGCAGTTCGTTACGTATACGGATACGTGAGAAACTTAAGACAAGCTAAAAGTCTCTATTCTCGTACCAAGGTGAGTGAAAACCTAACGTATAATAATATATTGCACTACGACAAATGTATTCACATTAATAAAATGGTTATAGGATCAAATCACTGAATACGGTTTATAGTGGTGTATTTATGTGGACTTACAAATCAAAACCATGGAATATCGTCCTTCTGAAGCCATCCCCTAACCCATATCTGGATCCAAAGTTCTAGTTGAGTAGCATACTAGGTTTTACGAATTAAACTTTTTTTCCACATCTTCGTCTAAGCAGATATTCCCCAGCCCACAAAGCATATATCCAGGATAACACGCTAAAAACCACCACATAACTCCTTCCACACAAAATAACGGCGACTACACCTTCCACCACTATAAATATAACGAATAACCATTTCACTTCCTACTACAACTACAATATAAAAGCAAGACCGCGCGCAAAACGTTTCACTCCCCCCTTACTCCAAAAAAAATTCACACGGAGAATTTTTCATCAGCGCTAGCTGACTTTAAATCTTTTATGTTCCAGGTCTATTACCTTCTCATCCTTTAAAACATCCCAGACAGCACAAGTACGTACCTAAAACGTCTCCAGGATGTCAGGGCAGTGGAGGCGGGGAGGTAAACAAAAACCATTAAGATGGTAGGGATAGACCCATGGATGGAAAATGGAGTGGTGAGTAAGAAAATAGAGGAATTGATTGGGGAAGGGACAAGGGTGTTGAAAGTGGGGAGGGAGAGGAACGGCATGAAAATGGCGGTGGTTAGTAGAATGTGAGAAGGCGGTAGCCTTGATAGAAAAACGGGAAATTAGACTGGGCTTGAATAAGGTGAATATAATAGAGGGGAGAGAGGAGGGCAGATGTTTTGGTTGTGGAATGAAGGGCCATCAGGTAGCTAGGTGCAAGGCAAGGAGAGTAGAGAAGATAAGGGAACGGCTATGTAAGAGCGTGGGACACATGGCCAGAGACTGTCGGCAAGCCTTTCTATGTAGGGTATGTGGGGAAAGGGGACACAAGCCAGGGGAGACAGAGTGTAGTAGGGGGAGGAAGGTAGTTGATGTAGTTAATGGAGGCGGAGATGGAAAAAATGGGAGGGACCCTCTGGACCCCTTAGAGGGGATGAGTCCGGTCAAATTGGAGGAAGGGGAGAGCAGACCTCGGGAAGAAAAAATGTAGAGGAGGGATGGAGGGTGTTACAAATAAATTCAGGGAAATGCAGAGTAGCACATGATGTTCTAGATGAGGTATTTGGTAGGAGGAAGTGGATGTGGTGTGTGGATCTGAGGTGAATGCTAGATATGTGGGAAAGCAAGGTTGGATAATGGATGATACAGGAGAGGTAGGAATAAGAGTGGTGGGAGATGGAATGAGGGCGGATGAAGTGAGGAAGGGTAACGGTTGGGTGGTAGTGCGAATTGGAGACATGGTGGTGTACAGTGTGTATATAAGCCCAAATGTCAGCCTAGAAGAATATGAAAGGAGTATGACAGGACTGGAGGAAGATCTCAGGGTGTCTAAAGGGAAAAGGAGAGTCATAAGAAGAATGGTGACAGGCGACTTCAATGCCAAGAATACTGCCTGGGGAGGGAGAAAAACGGACAGGAGAGGAGAGATCCTGGAGGAAGTGTTGACATCCAACGGATTGGCGGTGCTGAATGATGGACTGTTGCCCACCTTCGTGAGGGGAGACGGGGGTTCATAATTTATTGACATAACAGCGTGTGATGAATGGCTGGGGGAAAGAGTGAGTAGTTGGAGGTTACTGGAGGATGATGAAAGCTTGAGTTTACTAAGGTATGTGGAGATCACTATAAGAAGAGGGAGAAAGGAATTGGTGGAAGAGTGGGGATGGAAGTGGAAGAAGGCCGAGGCAGAAAGAATGAGGAAGAAAGAAAGGGAAGAGATAGGAAGGGGACTTGGTAATGATGTAGAGAAACTGTATGATATGATTCAGGGCTGCAGGAGAGAAGGAGAAAGGGGTAATAGGCGCAAGTGGAGGGCTAATTATTGGTGGAAAGAGGAGATAGAGAGTCTGTGGAGGGAGTGTAAGAAGGAACGAAGACAAATGTTGAGGGGAAAAGTAGGGATGGAGGAAAAAGGTGGATATAAGGAGAAGAAGGAGGAACTGGAGCGCAGGATGAAGAGGGAAAAAAGAGGAAAGTGGGAATAGTTACTGGGGGAGTTGGAAAACAACCCATGGGGGAAGGCGTATGAGATAGCGGTGGAAAGAATGGGTGGAAATAGGAACGTGGTGCTAGAGGAAGATTATTATAGAGAAATTGTTCACAGGGGTAGAAGGAGGTGTGGAGGGCAGAATTCGGGAAGCCCAGAATACTAGGGAGATAGGAAATAGGGATAGAGGAATAAGGTCGGTAGAGAAGTGGGAAGTAGAGGAGGGGGGGACAAATGTTAAGGTAAGGAAAGCCCCAGGGATAGATGGCATGAGAGGTGATATGGTGAAGAGGCTGTTGGATGACAATGGGGAATACTTTTTGGAACTGTGGAAAGTGGCCAGGAAGGTGGCCAGGGTGATCCTTGTGAAGAAGACGGGTAGGGATGGGAAGCGGGCGGGGTACTACAGGCCCATCAGCCTGCTGTGTGGATTGGGTAAATTGATGGAGGGGATAATAAAGGTTAGGATTAAGGTGGAAGTTGATAGGAATGGGGGCTTCAGGGAAAACCAACATAGGTTTGTAGAAGGGAAGTCATGCATCTCAGCGCTGGGCAGGGTTGTGGACTTGGTGCGAAGGGCTAGGCAGGGTAACGGTAGGAAGAAGACATTGGCCCTGCTTGTGTTCTTCGACGTGGGGAACGCGTTCAACAGTGTCAGTAAACGGGCGGTGTTGAGCGCGTTGACAAAGCTCGGAGTAGGGGAGGGGCTAGTTATTCTAGTAGAAGAGTACATGACGGGGCGTGTGATAGTGGACACTAGGGGGAGAAGGTACGGGGCGGAGATTGGAGTTCCCCAGGGTTCGGTTCTGGGACCGACGCTTTGGAAGTGTGTGTTTGATGAAGTTTTTGAGATAGTATGTGAAGAGGGATTTGAGATTACGGTGTATGCGGACAATGTATGTCTGGTATGTACGGCAAAGGAAAAGGTGGAGATAGAAAGGAAGGCGGAGAGGATGTATAGGAAAATTGTGCAGAAGATAGAGCGGTGTGGACTGGAAGTGGCTGAGGATAAGACGGTGGGGCTACTGGTGAAGGGGCGGAGCAAGGCAAGGGAGGTGGGGGTGATGGTGAAGGGAAAGAAAATTCGGATGGAGGAAACGGTGAAGTATCTGGGGGTGTGCTTGGATAGCCAATTATCCTTCAAAACCCATATGTTGAAGGCTGCACAGAAGGTAAAAGTAAGGGCAGCGGGCAGCATGAAAGGACCGGGAGAATGGAAGAGGAGGATAATTGGTAGGACGGTAGAGCAGAATATGCTGTATGGAGCGGAAGTGTGGGGTGAGAAAGCAGGGGTGAATGAGAGGGTTAAAACACTCCTGAGGGTGCAGAGAGGAATACTTTTGAGGGTGGTGCAGGCGTACAGGACAGTGAGTGGACTGGCAGCAGCAGTGCTGTCACGGTCCTACCCATTGGACTCGATGGCTAGAGACAGACATAAACGCTGGAGGAGTGCGAGCAGAGAGGAAGTACAGGAATGGATGGATGAGGAAATGGAGAGAAGGTGGGATGAGTATGAGGGCGCGCTGAAAGGAGCGATTGGGAGCAGGAGAAATTGGGTGAACCGGAAATTTGGAGAGGTGAACTACTCCTTGACGCAGGTGCTCACAGGGCATGGCAGAGGGCATGATTAGGGGAAGAGAAGGACTCGCTATGGCATGAGAGAGGTAGGAGTGATGGAGGGAAGAAGATGATGGAGAGTGTGTGAGGGACCGCCGCCTGTCTTGACGTATGCTAGGGTAGTGATTTCAAGGCGGGAGTAACGGCGAGTTTTAGGTGGGTTTGGTTGGTAGGCATCTTCGTTGGGAATGAGTCCAACACTGTCTGGGTACTGGTTGAGGACCCAGTCGAACATGAGTTTCCTATCTCGGCCCGAAAAAAAGGATGTCCGTTATCAGACATTCGATGTCCAGGAACGTTCGTTCCAGAACCTTAGCCGTCCTCAGGACGTTCCAAGTACGTCTCTTAATTTTGGTAATGGACCTCCTAACTCCCAGCGCCCAGCATAATGGAGGAAGGTTCTCGTCTTTGATAAGTACTGAAGATCCGATTTGGATTCCACTCGGAGTGTTTTTTTTCACTTAGTACGTACTTGGAGTTGAGACTAATATTCTTTGTGCCATCTTTTCCGAAATGATTGGACAGCACATTGAATCTGTTGTTACTGGTTTAATCGTTTCGAAGCAATTCTAGTGACGTCGCTTTCAGGAAGTGCAATTAAGGATCGTCCGATTGACAAATGGGAAGGTGTGAGGGGAGTGAGATCTTCAGGATCATCGGATAAAGGACACAGAGGTCGAGCATTTAAGATACTTTCTATCTGAATTAATATCGTATAAAAATTTTCAAATGTCAAAACCGAGTCCCCAATGACTCTTTGAATGTGAAATTCAACGCCTTTTATCCCAGCTTCCCATATTCCACCAAATGTGGGTGATCTCGCTGGGATAAAATGCCAATTAATCTTATCTTTTGTTAGGTGATCAGATATCACATCGCAATTAGATCTTAGGAACTCATACAGTTCCTTTATTTTTCGGTTAGCTCCGGTGAAATTCGTTCCCATTATCAGAATATATATTGAGGGGCTTCCCTCTACGGCCTATGAAACGTTTAAGTGCTAATAGGAAATCGTCTGTCGACAGTCCGGTAACAAGTTCTAAACAAATAAATAAGCAAATATAGCATTTGGATACCTTACTCCCTCGTCCCTGTCGGTCTTTTATTAGATAAGGCCCTCCGGAATCTACTCCTACGTTTAAAAAAGGTAATGTTTCGTTCACCCTAACATCGGGAAGGTTGCCCATTAGGTAAGTTGGTATTTTTGGTTTTGCTTTAAAACATTTTACACAACGTTTCATAATCTTTTCACAGGTATTTTTTCTAGAAATCGGTCAAAAGGTTTCACGCACGGAAAAAAGTAACATTTGTGCACCACAATGCATTAATTTTTCGTGTTCATAGCGTATTATTAAATCTGTAAAATAATGCGACTTTGGCAAAATGATGGGATGCTTCTTGTCAAAGGAAACCTTAGAATTGATTAACCGGCCACCTACTCGAATAATATCATTATTAAGAAATGGAAATAGCGGTAATATTTTACTTTTATTAGAGATATCCTTATTATTTAGTAAAGAACTATATTCACGGGGAAAGCATACAACTTGTACTGCTTTTACTAATAATAAAAGGGCATTGTTCAGCTCCTCAGTTTCTAGGGGTCCTATATATTTTATAGTTGAATATTTTGAAATATTATTCTTAAATCTTAGAAAATACGCGGTTGTGCGCAATAATTTTAAATAATTTGGAAATCGATTGATTAAATCGTTCACAAAATCGAACACGACTGAAGATTGTGCTCTTTTTTCAGGAAGATCACGGCTATTTTCAATTTTATTCTTCAAAATTAAGTCAGTAATATCTGCTTCACCATAACGATGAATTTGCTAACGTTTGTGTATTACACCCTCTTGATAATGGATCCGTCAGGTTATCCTTTGTACCAACATGATACCATTCGTCGGTATTCGAAAGCAAGAGTAATGGTAGAGTCTGTCCAAAAAAATTGAGCATTGACTTTTATTTTCAAAGATTTACAAACCTTGTCTGCCAAATTGGCCAATAGCACTGCTCCACAAAGTTCCAATCTCGGCAGTGAAATCTTTTTAAGGGGCGCTACCCTTGATTTCGCATAGTAAATTTGAAAAATAACCTTTATTTTCAACGAAACATCTTAAGTATAAGGCACCACCATAAGCCTTTTCACTAGAATCTGAAAAGCAGTGTAACTCAATCTTTAAATAATCGGAAAAAACGCATAACCTAGGTATTAATAAATTGTTGATGTTATTTAATTCGCTTTGAAACTTAATCCAAGCTATTTTTATTGTTTCAGGTCCTTCTTCATCCCAAGAAGTTTTTATCTCCCAGAGTTGTTGGATGAACAACTTGCCTAAGACCGTTATTGGAGAAATGAGCCCTGAAGGGTCGTATATCTGACATATTATGCTTAATAAGACGCGTTTTGTGAATTTTTCTTAATTATTAGTTTTTGTAGAGATGCGATATTGTAATATATCTGTGTTTGAATTCCAGTAAACGCCTAACGTTTTATTCGATTCATGAATACCTATAGGTAAAATATTCGCATCTAAACTATCATTGAAATGGAATTTATTCAAAATATGATTATTATTACACATCCACTTTCTCAATTCAAATCCTGCCTTAGAAAGGATTGTAGCTAAATCCTTTTGAATTTGAAGAACTTCTACTTCTGAATTACCCCCTGTAAGTACATCGTCGACGTAAAAATCGCTTTTAATAATATTACTTGCAATAGGATATTCATCAGAATTCTCATAAGCTACCTGCAGCAGAGATCGGACCGCTGAATATGGTCCAGAAGCTGTACTGTATGTTACTGTATTCAGTTTATAACATTTAAGTTCATTATCAGGATGGGAACGCCAAAAGATCTTTTGAAAATTCTGATCCTTCTTATTGAATAAAATCTGTCTAAACATTTTAGGGACATCACCGACAATCACAAACTTATATTTTCTGAACCGTAATAAAATATCGACAATGTCATTTTGTAATGTTGGTCCCACATACTGAACATCGTTTATCGAAAATCCAGTATCTGTAGGACAACTAGCGTCAAATACTACCCTGCATTGTGTTGTAATGAGAGTCTTTAACCACCGCATGGTGAGGTATAAAATACTCTGGGATTTCACTCATATGACTAGAGTCCTTTCGAAAAAGTCTTCGCAAAATTTATCATCCTTTGATATAGGTGCAATTTTGTTTTGAATCTCTTCTACATTCCAAAAACGTGCAATTCGATTATTTATTCCGAAATCTAGATTGCTACTATCTTCAGTTACAAAATGGCTCAAAGAACTGTTTGAATTTAAACCTATGTTTTCTGCGATTATCCATCCTAAGCGAGAACTTTGTAATACTGGTAAATTTGATCCCAGCGTTTGTTGACCAGCAGTTAGAATGTTCCAAAAAACTCCAGAGCCCAACAGAATATCAATATCTGAAGATATATTGAAGTTTGGATCCGCTAAATTTAGATTGTTAGGAATATTAAAAAATCACTTATTAAACGTAATTCTCGGGAGTTGATCAGTAATTTTATTTATAATTTAACAATCAACGTTTAAAGAATAATCATTGTGATTAGAAAATAATTTTAGATTAACCTTTTGTGTTATTTTTATTATACCCTGCCCAACACCTTTAACTGTGTGAACTATAGGTATTTTATTTACTCTCAATTTTTCGCAGAACGATTCTGTTACGAAGTTACTTTGAGATCCGCTATCCAGCAATACACGAGCATTAAAAGTTTTTTCGGCAACTCTTATTTTTACTACCGCAGTTGACAAAAGAATTTGTTCTGCCACTGTATAGTTTGAATTATTTAATTCCGTAATATTTGCCGACACCGAATCCTCGCTGACTTTGTTTAGAATAGTGCTAACTTTTCCATCGCTAGAACCTCGGCCAGAACTGCTTCCGTAATCATATTCATTCGTCGCGCTGTTGCAAGATGTCTTTTCGATATGAATTAATGAATTATGAGGTTCATTGCATTTTATACATTTTTTGAATTTACATTCCCGTGTTTGGTGATTAGGATTAAAACAGTTAAAACAGAATTGTCTCCTTTTTATTTCTTGTATGCGTTCCGATATCGATAATTTTAGAAAATATTCGCATGTATACATGGTGTGTTCTTCATTACAAAAGTAACATTGTACCGTTTTATTCGTCGCAAGTAAGGAATGCGTGGTAAAATTGTTTTTTTTGAATTTATTTAATTTGTTCGACATAAATGAAGGTTTATTGTTTACTGTTTTATCACAATTATCTATCGCTAACTTTTCTAACATTTGACATCTGCCCTTTAAACATTTATTGAAGTCTTTCATAGAGGTAGATTATCTTCAGTTTTATAAGTTTCCCAAGCTCGTCGCGTGGTTTTATCGAGTTTTTGAGTAATGAAATAAATTATTAATCTATCCCAAATGCTCTGATACAGAATCGTTCCCGTAATTCTATATGTGATTCTTTCGTTATCTCGGGTTTTTCAAAAATTGCCTTTATGTGATTATGTATCATAAGTGGCTTGTTTTCATATCTTTCTATTAATAATGATCAAGCTTCTGAATAATTTGTCGCGGTTGTATCAAGTTTAGCAATTATTTTCAAAGGTTAATCGCTTAATGAACTTTTTAAATAGTAAAATTGTTGAATAGGTGATAAAGATTCATTTGTATCGACAAGAGCAAGAAACATGTCTCTAAACTCGAGCCACCCTGTATATTTTTCTGTAAAAGTTGGTAGTTTTATTGTTGGGAGCTTTAAATGGCTACCTGACCTTGATCTAGAACTAGCTACCGAAACGTTATCCTCATCAATATTTTTGACGGACACATCTTTATAAAACGTTTCGATTAAATTTTCAGCCTGAGCAGTTAAACTGAAAAAGTTAGTTTCAAAATATAAACAATATGACTCTGTATCTTCCTCTGGGAATAACAGTGTTATATCAGCTTGAACATCCTGAAATTTATCATAACAGCCCTGTGTTCTTTGTAATCTAATAATTAGGTCTTTGACAATATTATTTTCAAGATTACTTAAATCTAAACCTTTAAAAAATGTTTCAAATCGTGAAATCTGAGCCTTTATTTGACCACGTTTGGTCTTTAATTGCGTTAGATCATCTGATCAGTCGGCATTATTGATTATTATCAATTAATCAATCTTATTCAAACAGCGACTGTAAAAAAAAAATAATAACAAATGACAAATTTGTTACTTCAAATAGAAATCACTATATTAGCTCTACGAATTAGGATATAAAAATTAGAAAATAGAAATTAAAATTGGAACGACTCACGTGTTTCCAACAAGCTTCGTCTCGAATAATAACATTTCTTCTCCACCTATCTGGCTTTGAATATCGATAGAAAGTAGAAAGCAATGCCTCTCTGGCTATACTTCTTCTTCGTACATGGGACACATCCGGCTCGAAGGACCAAAATGTTTATTCTTATTATCGCACATAAAGAAAAACTCACTCATGACTTCTGTCGAGATAATGCCGGTTTGTGGCGCCAATTAGCCGCGTAATCGGTAAGCTTAAAAACAACAAAAAACAATGTCTCTCTAACGAACAAAAAACAGTGTTGTCAAATCAATTAAAAAGTCTTTCAAAGTCTTAACAAAGGTCCTTTTGACATTTGAATGAAGATTTAAATTTTTAAATTGAAACAAAGATAGAGACTATTATTACACATGACAAAAAAATTGATGGATAATGTCACCTGATTTTTTCTTTATACTCTTATGAAACACCCTGTATAGACGTATCTAGACGGTCAATGTCACCTGATTTTTTCTATGTGCTCCAATGATACACCCTCTATATGTGAGACGTATCTAGATACCTTTTCAACGATATTATGTCACTCATCTTTGTACTCTAATGATACACCATAATGAAAGAATGTGGATGTTTATGTATTTTCAGCGATACGTTAATTGATTGACTTTGCGAACTATAATTTTTCAGCACTCTGTATATGTTAAAAAAATCGTATACTAGAGAGTAAGGTCAACGATATTCCACTTGTCATATATACTTCAATGTACCTATGTTTCTTCGTATGGTGTAAAAAATGGACTGTATGTATCTAAACTA
>CAJUYI010000793.1:112975-126798 GCA_910591695.1 Galerucella pusilla
AGCGTAGATGAAGAAAAGGAAGGTAGGTATATATTGTCTTTGTTCATGAAGGCTTAACAACCTATGCATACTACACTTAAGTCTATTTTACTTAAAACCAAGCTGATGAATGCACTCTTTTTTTATACCTCTTTTTGCAGCTAACACTCATGAGTGCGAATAGCCATGTTCGTTAGACGCATTGTTTCAGACGCGAAGGTTGATGGGTCGCGCCCGGACTAATGGTGAATTTTCAATATACCATGATTTTGTAATAGTTTTAAAAATATTTAAAAAAAAAATGTATTTATTAATTACTTCATGATAAACATATTTAAGGCTTACTTTTATCTTCAATGCCCACAACAGATACACAAACCTCAAGTATACTTATTGTGCGTACTACAGGTAATGTAATAATCTGTTACGGTTGAATTATTTACTCGACTAGTTTTTGCACTAGATGACAAGTATACATAATATATAATATAATTGATATAAATATTCAATACTTTGTAATCTTTATGAAGTTTTTGAAAAAGGTGTAGAGAATATACATTTTTTGATTAAATGAAACAGCCAAGGAAGACTTTGACCATAACATATAATATAATTTGTTAAATTTGTCTTGGACAATGAATAGTGTGCAAAAAACTTACCACCACGTTGTCTGCCATAGTCTGTTTCATTATGACTAGTATTCTGTGAATCCCGTTTCTTTTCGTGACCAGATGATGGATTCTCATATTCCAAATTTTCAGTCACTATCTAAATGTACAAAATCATTTGATGTAGACAAGCTAGTAGTTGTATTTCTTCCAATACCAATTTGCAGCAACTGGGAAATCTCCCCTACATCCCGTTCAGGCAAACACAGTCTATAGTGCTCGCGATTTTCGAAGAAATGTACCCCTTAATAAAACTTGTAGTGAATAGACAAAAATATATTTCGTAAAATATATTGTTTTGATTGATAATTGGTTAATACTTAGAAATGCGCGAATTATGTAGTTGAATGCACTACAGGAATTTAGTACACGTCCCTACTGTTGCCAGGTGCTTATTATTTTATTGTAGTGTAAGCATTTTTGTCGGGTTATAGATTTCTAGATTTGTAGACATGAATTTTGATGATTATTAAATAAAGTTATGCTGAACGAATAATTTGCTTTATTCATTGGAAGTATGTAAAGTATAACTAGAATTAACAGAACCTGCATCAGATATGTTATCATTCAATAGCTTTTGATATAACTTGTCTGTTTTGTCAAATGCGGTACAAGTTTTCAAAACCTTTACATACATTCGTTCTAGCTCACCCGCTCTTCTCCTATTGAAGATTTGAATAACTGTTAGTGTATGTGAAGCAAGCTGTTTCCATATAGTTCCATACAGTTCATTTATATTTGTGGTAGATGGCAGTTGTATGGTTTATCTTCTTTTTTGAAGAAGTTGGGATTCATAAACAGTTTTGTTAACAGCATTGGTAAGGTTCTCCTCAGATACTTTAAGGAAATTTTCACATCTTCTTTTTGATCAAACTTTTTTGTTTTGATACAAATACTAATTAGCCGTTTTGCACATTTTTTCAATGCTGTACCCAAGTCTGCTGCAGATGTTATGGTTTTTCTTTTTACCTTTCAGAGAGTCATTAAGAGGTGACACTAAAGCTGAGAAATTCTTTATAAACCGCCGATACCAAGAACATAATCCTAAGAAGACTGGCTATTTTTGAAGTTTTAGAGGAAGGTGAATCTGCGACATATGCTAATTCTGATTCCAAAAAATAATTATTAGATTTACTACGAGAAGATAAGCTCAAAATATCTGCTAATTTTTTACTCAAGGTACTCAATTCTTCTACCGATAAAATATCATGAAGTGCTAATCGTTTTCTATATTCAGGCTGAAGGCCATTTCGAATATGCTTAATTTTTGTTGGTTCTGAGGGTTTCCTCGATAATCTAGAAAATAATGCTTCCATATAAGCAATATACAAAATAACAGGTTCTAGTCTGACAACGTTTTTTTATAGTTTCTCATAGGTCATCATCGATATCTGATTTCAAAAAATCTTGTTTTAATCTTACTACTAAACTATCCCAATCATGAACAAAAGCTTTAATATGTCCGTACCAATATTTAGCTTTATCAGAAAATAAATCACTAGAAGATTCAAAAAGTTGTTGTTTTGAAATATCTCTAGATTGAGCCATCTCCTCTAAATTTTCTAAGAATGATAAAAAAAATTTGGAGTTGCCATCAAAACTAAGTCCTAACTATAAACTGGTACATGTTGCGAATGGAACATAGTTGAATTTAAATTTGTTGGTGAATTATTTGCATTAGTATAATTCAAACTAGTAGCATTATTGACATTAGTATCTGAGTTTGTGACTTTCTCTTGAAGATTTGCCTCCATAAGTAAAACTGTAGCATATGATTCATTTTAAATTCAGTATTAGTCAAAAAATCTATATCATTATCTTCAATCTTCAAACGTTTAATTCTATAACAGCATGTATTAATCCAGACTCTACTATTTCATAAACTGAATCTGAATCTGGACCTTCAAATTCATTACAGCTCGAATGGAATTAATAGATGATTCAATGTCAACCTTCTCTATGTCAAATGAAAAATCAGGATCTACTAAAGTCAGAATATCAAAACCCTGTTGTCTTTCTTTATCTAGAATTTTTCCTGAAGCTTTTCTTTTATCAGCAGCTGTCCTGCTCGTAATTACACCTCTTATTTTTAGTTTCATAGTACAACTCTTTAGACAATAAATGGATAGGCTTGAAACGTGGATCCATTATTATAGTTATACAGACAAAATTGAATTACGAAAAAGCTAGGATTACTAAAAATTTAGAGTAAACTTCATATCACAAAAATATTATGGTGAGTACTCAAAATAAATGTCTCTTAATGAATTTCACTAAAATCCAAAAATCAGTTGTATATATTTGTACGAAATAACGAATTTACCTAAATTTGCCCACAATAAGTTCATACCTTACATACACTCCCTAAAGATTTACTTACTACGTTTATTAGTGATTTGTATTACTGTATCCAAAAATGTATGTGTTGCAATTTAAATGAAATTCCAACTGAGTCAAATCTATATTGGTATATTATCAAGACTCTAAAGTGATCATTTACCGGTTACGTGGACATTGTTTCTTGTTACTACGCCACGTGTGTGCTCTTTTTTCGTCGGAGCCCTGAGGAAATTATTGTAAATAATTGAATGTAATAAAAATATCCAGTGCCAGAGTGCAATCACGTAAGTCGGTACATGAATTTGATAATATCACCCAGGGTTGAATTGTAGTAGATTCTAGGAGTCAATTTATTGTACCATTACATAAAATAAACTATCCTTTTTGGTGCGTTATGAACTTTCTTGTGGGATGCGGCGTGTTATGTTATCTATGGATGCGGCTGGTGCCCTTTGACGTTCTGAAGAAGAAAATCATGAGCTTATGATCTCAGGTATTCATTCTAATGATAAGAGAAAATAACGAGGTTTCTTTAATAAAATTATGCGAATGTACAGAACATCACATGTAAAAATATTGGTTTATCATCTTATCGTTTGTTTCAGAAGTTCTACTAGATTTAATAAAAACGACCATTTGTGTTTTACTTTTACCTACCCAATTTAATGTTCTGTATAACGCAATAATATTCTCAGTATTACCTACGTACACTTAACCATTATTGTAAATTAACTAAGATTCATTAAGACTTCACACATTTGGTGTGTGTGAATTGTGTGATACGATACCTCGTTTATTCTCAATAAATACACATTTTATATTTTACACGATTAGCCAGACCGGCAACGTTGTGAATGTGGCAAGTAAATTGTTATTCTAGATTAAGTACATGATAGTTTTGTATAATATAATTTTAGTGAATTTGGAGGTGTATACTGCGGCGTTATCTAGGTTACGTGAAAACAATATGTGAAATATTTTTTTTGTTGATTAAGCATTTCTTGAGGCTTGGGTAATTTTTTGGCTATTTCGGAATTATACAGGCTGTCCCATGTTGTAGCTCTTGAAACCAGGGTAGAAAATACTTGCGTATATAATTTCCGTGTATAGTAGAACAATAATTATTATTTCTTGAAGTCCCCAAAAAGCATATTGAAACATTCCAAATAAAATGTTGTTTCGCTGTAGCATACAGGGTGAATCAGATATCATTAATTAGAAAAAATTTAGTTCATAATATATAAGAACAGTGTTACATTTTGTGTATTTAAAATTATTCAGTTAACTTATAGGAATATTTGATAACTATTTTGTACATACTTTGATTTTAAAATGGATACATGGATCAAACAGCGTGCATGTTGTAAAGCCTCGATCTTACGTATCTCAACATGGTACGATAAAAATAAGGATGATATTGATAAATGTGCTTATAAATTTAGGTTAGAGAATTTAGAAAGCCATTTTAATAAATATTGGTCGATTCAAGATAATATTGAGTCCAGTGCGGTAGATATCGAAGCGGAACATATTGACAGGGAATCAGTCGAAAATAAATATTATATTCTTCGTTGCAAATTACAAAATGCCTTTGATAATTTCACTCAGAGCCCTTGAGTCTCATTTCACAGTTACCGGTTAACGAAAATAATTTCGATGTTGCTATTGAATTGCTCAAGGCTAGGTATGATAACAAGAGGTAGATTGTAACTGCTCACTTCAATAAAATCACTTCTTGTAATAATATAAACAAATGTACGGCTCAACAGTTGAGAAACTTCACCTCTGAATCAAAATCAATTATAAATTCTTTATTAAACCTAAATATCTCCAAAGAGAAGTTGTTTGACGCGCTTATAGTTCATCTGCTTAAGAATAAACTAGACTTCAATACCAGAAAGGCATTGGAGGAAAAGGAAACTGATCAAAACCTAATCACCAGTGACAAATTTTTCGATTTCTTAGAAAAAAAATGTAATGTTCTAGAGAATTTATTAGCTCAAGAACAAAAAGTAGAATATCATACCAGTATTCCTCGGAGTCATGCTTCAGGTGTGACCATGCCACACCATCAGAAAATCACTCTTCTCTCATCTCAGCTAAAAGAGACGCAACAACTATCTCTCGATTTGTCAAACACACCTGATTCATCTTCTCAAGTCTGTTTTAACGCTGCTACTAGTTCTACTCCTACTAGCAGCCCGTTTTGTTCCTTTTGTGAAATAACCAGTCATAAAATATATTTTTGTTCAAAGTTCGGGGCTACTGCTGTAGTTGATTGTCTCACATTTGTAAAAACCAATCGCATGTGCTTTAATTGTTCAAATCCGAACCACTTGTCCTCCAATTGTACATCCACTGGTGTTTGCTCTATTTGCAGGAAAAAACATCATGTACTTTTACATCTGTCATCAGAAAGCCCAAAACAAAATGTTGCTCTAAGGTCTATAGAAAGGAACTCTCCAAACCATAGACGTGGTAATCATACCAGTGCAGTAGGTAATACTCCATCTCGTAACTTCAATCAAAGTGAAACTTACAACCATAATCATAGTAATTCTCAACTACATCCAGTAGTTCTCATAACAACAATAATAAGGTAATTGCAATAACTCAAAATGCTCAATCTCATGACGATAATACTAATGCTTCTGCCCTTCCTAATCTGGCGTTGTTTAATTTTGTACGAGGGTCATGTTAGATCCGGAAAGTCAGAACTCCTTTGTTTGCTCTAACTTAGTTAAAAAATTAAACCTTGACACGTACCCTCAACCCTTGTGGATATCCGGTATCTGCAATAAAAATCAAAACATAAATGCCATGGTCGATCTAACATTTTATTCAACTATTGAAACCAATCTATCCTTCGAATCTACCTGCGACGTAGTTGACCAAATCACTAGAGCATTACCGCAGATTGTGATTAATGATAAATTAATCGATATCCCTCCGCAATTACGATCATCACTTGCTGACCCTACCTTTGGGGTACCTGCTCAAATAGATGTGCTGTTGGGGGCAGACATTTATTATACACTTTTAACTACAGGAATTTACAAACTAGGTAAAAATCTTCCTACCCTCGTATCCACTCATCTCGGGTGGATAATATCAGGAACAGTTCCCTCACAATGTTTATCGACTTCTCCTCTGTCAAGGCCTGTTTCTCATTCATTTCATATCGCACAAGTAGAAACTCCAGAAACTAACCGCCTAGATAAGTTGGTAGAGGAATTTTGGAATCAGGAAGAACTGTCTTCCGAAACAGTCATATCCGATGAAGATAGTAAGGCTGAAAATGTTTTTCAATGCTCTGTGAAAACTCCAGCTAACGGACGTTTTCAAGTTGACCTTCCTCTGATCCATCCTACTGCATATAAGAATTTAGGTGATTCATTTGTTATGGCTAAACATCGGTTTATGTCCTTAGAAAAAAGGTTAGATAGAAATCCTGAGTTGAAAGCAGAATATAAAAAACTTCTTTTTGAATACCTTGAACTTGGTCATGGACAATTGGTCCCACTAGTATTGCAAATTCCTCAACTCAATCACAAATATTTTGTTCCACACCTGTGTGAGGTGAAAGAAAGTAGCGTTAGTACTGAAATTAGGATAGTGTTCGATTATTCAGCTAAATCTTCTTCTAACATGTCATTGAATGACATTTCATTGAAAGGACCCAGAGTCCAACCAGAACTTCTGAACATTTTGATTCGATTCCGTAACTTTAAATATGCTCTGACTGCCGACATTTCAAAAATGTATTGGCAGGTAGAAATAAATCCCACCTTTCATTTTTTGCAAAACGGATTATGAAGAGATTCTCCTCTAGAACCGTTTTCTTGTATCCAACTCAACACAGTGTCATTCGGACAAAGTAGTGCACCATTTTTGGCGTGCCGTGTTCTAAAATAAATTGCCCTAAGGAATCCCCAATTTCCCAGAGTACAGGAGTCCATATTATTTCAGACCTACGTAGACGATATTTTAACGGAAGGAAACGATTTCACAGAGCTCGAAACCTTGTACCATAATTTAAAGAGTGTTCTCTCATTATCAGGCTTTGAACTTCATAAATTTTGTTCTAATTCCGATGAATTAGTTGTGAAACATTTCCCGGATTCACCTGTCAACAAAGACTTGAATTTAGAAGAGAATCCCAGCAAAGTATTGGGAATAGTTTGGAATCCTGTTAATGATATGCTACAGATATCTACCCCATCTTCTTTTGATTGCTGCTTGACAAAAAGATACATTTTATCTACAGTGTCACAATGTTTAGATCCCCTTGGAATAGTAAACCCGGTTATTGTCCAGGGAAAGCTTCTTCTTCAACAACTCTGGTTATCAAAAGTATCGTGGGACGAACCAATCTCAGATCCTACAATAATAAAAAATTGGACTAAATTCGTAGCCGACCTTTCTTCATTAGCTCAACTGCATATCCCCAGATACACATTTCTTGATAAAACCGTAAGACATATTGAACTCCATGGTTTCTGCGATGCCAGTTCAGTGGCATATGGTGGATGCATTTATCTGCGTGCCATATATTCAGACGGATCAGTTTCGTCACAACTCATAATTTCTAAGTCATGGGTAGCACCCCTCAACAAACCTTTGACCATTCCAAAACTAGAGCTATGCGCGATGGTCTTATTATCTAACCTTTTTGCTCGCGTGGTAAATATTCTCGACAGACAACTTTACATTTCATCTTCAACATTATGGTCCGATTCACAAATTGCACTTTCGTGGATTAGAAGCATTCCCACGCAATGGACAATTTTTGTATGTAATCGCGTTGCTCAAATACAACAATTGACTCAAACAGTGATATGGAGACATATCAAGTCCCAACTCAATCCAGCAGACCTTTTGTCCCGAAGACAATCTCTAGACTTCCCCAGCAAATTCTGGTTCTCAGGACCCTCATTTTTGTGGGAGGAGCTCCATGATACCGCTTGTTATGATACCTTTTCTGGTGTAACTAATCCCCCCGAAGAAAGCAAAAAATCGCTTATTGTCATATCACCTCCAACAAACCCATATTTGAATATGATCTCTCGTTGTTCTACATTAACAAAAGCAAACCGAGCAATGGCGTATGTTTTCAAATTCATTCGTGTTGTTAGGAATCCGGGTATCAAATCATTGCAGCTAACCCGTCAAGAGTTGGATGATTCTCTCTTGTTTTTGGTACAACAGGTGCAACAGGAAGCATTTCCTGATCTTATCAAAACCTTGAAAAGTAAACGACCCCCATCGGTTAAACGGTTGCTATCATTGAATTTATTCATTGATGAACGTGATGTTATTAGATCTCACCGCCGATCTCACTTCCCAACAAAGACATCCTATTCTGTTACCCCTACTTCCCTACTTTTAACCCGAAAGCATAAGCGTCTTGGACACAGTGGCCCTCAAAATGTTTTAGCGAACATTCGTCTGCAATTCTGGCCCATAGACGGCCTCCGTGAAATCAAACGAATAATTGGTAAATGTTCTATGTGCCATCGATTCAAAGCTATAACCGCCCAACAGATCATGTCAGATCTTCCTAAAACCCGTGTGACTCCGTCTCGACCCTTTCAGAATGTAGGGATCGACTTCACAGGGCCTTTCTTAATTAAGTCATCGACTTTGAAGAAAGCACCTGTCCTCAAGTGTTATGTGTCCCTTTTTGTGTGCTTCGCTACGGAAGCGATTCACTTGGAGCTGGTTTCCGACCTATCTACGGACGCTTTCATAGCTACTTTGAAAAGATTTATCTCTCGCAGAGGACTTCCCACTATGATTTATAGTGACAATGCCACCGATTTTGTTGGTGCCAATAATTATCTACGAGATATCTCTCAATTTTTAATAAAAAACTTTCCTCACATCCACGATTATCTACTTACCAGTTCCATTGAATGGAAATTTATACCTCCTCGGTCACCACATTGGGGTGGTCTGTGGGAGGCCGGAGTGAGAAGTGTGAAAACACATTTAATAAAACTACTCTCGACTATGACTCTTACCTTTGAGCAGTTTATTACTGTATTATCCCAAGTTGAAGCGATATTGAATTCTCGTCCGTTATTCCCCCCCTCTTCTGATCCTAATGATCTTCGTCCATTAACCCCTGGACACTTCTTAATAGGAGCTCCATTAATGTCATTACCCGAAAAAGACGTATCCCAACTGAATATCAATCGGCTGAAGTTTTGGCAACAGTGCACTTATGTGCAACAGCACTTCTGGAGACGATGGTCCACAGATTACCTCAATCAACTTCAGAATTGCCCCAAATAGGCAACCTCGCGCCCGGATCTCCAAATCGGAGATATGGTCTTAGTGAAAGACGAAGATACCCCTCCATTAAAATGGCCATTGGCCAGAGTTACAGATGTCATCCCCGGTAAGGATGGCAAAGTGAGGTCGGTACAGGTCCGTACACCCTCGGGCTCCTATGTGCGTCCTATCGTAAAACTAATACCCCTTCCAAAAGATGAGTCACTTTTTCACAAAATTGAAAAATAATTCCTGACTTGTACATAGTGTAAATAAATTGTATATATTCGTTTTAGTTATTGTTGTGAGTCTCCACTTTCCGAATCTCTCAAGGCAATTGGCATTTGACTAAATATGAGGTATTTAATTCTTTTTTTGGTCATTTAAAAGTAACTATAATTAAAAGGACTAGTTGAGGTTCCTCCCAACAACACGGTTGAAACCCGAATCCTGACAGACATACATCATGTAATAATTTTATGTTCATTTTGAGTTTGGAGTATGCATCCAAGATAAGATATATAAGTTATAAATTGTTAATGAGCCTTTTGTAACAGAAACTCTACATAATTATCTATGGAATCTTCTTATCTTGTAGGAAACGAAGTTGTGTTTTTTTTTGTTTTGTTTGTTTTGTTGTTGTTTCGTATAGTTTGTTGGCTGTTGTCGTCCACTTCTTTCCCTTTCATCTAAACTCTTAGAGTGTAATCTAACCATACATCTATGGAAGCTAGCCACTTATTTCTCCTTCTTGTGACATTTATCAGATCCTTCGATGACTTCTGGGTAGCCTCTAGAAAGAGGACGAAAAGTATCCGGGTCGAAGTAAATTGTCTTATCCTATCTCTCTACAATAATTGGTTATAGCCATCTACCTTAATCTTGAGATTGAAACCATTATACTATAAGCTATTTCTCTTCTTTCCCATTTCATCAATTTTAGTGTTCGAATTGGATTTGTTTCGGGATTAATCCTTTCTGGTTATCATGTATCGAGGCAGTTAACATTGTTAAAAGCCACTGCGCTCAACTTCGTTTCTCGTTTGCTGGTGGCCCAGTATGTTGCAGTTTAAATGAAATTCCAACTGAGTCAAATCTATATTGGTATATTATCACGCCCTATTAACCCCTCAACCAACAATGCATAGCTATGCAGTGTGAGCTGCCGACTCTTGTCTTAAAAAATGAGTTCCGGCCGTTCTACGCGTGGCCGGGGTTGTCGTCACATCCGTAGTTCTTTGAGTGGTGGAGAAGCATGAGGTTCGAGAAGAGAGCGATGAAGATGGTGGACGTGGCAGGTGACTGCGACAGATTGGTGAATTCAAAAATACAAAAAATGTAGTGATAACTCTCTCATCGGTGGTACTTATGCCCGAGATCGATCTTATAATCAGAGGAGAGGTATTCTCAACTGTAGTGCCAGTAATTAAATGTTATGTAGTGCCAGTAATTAAATGTTATGTAGTGCCAGTAATTAAATGTTATGTAGTGCCAGAAAGAATAAAATAAACTACAAAAAGTAACTACATAAGTGCGAACGGCAGCAGTTCATCGGTGAGCATAGGTCGTAGGAACCGTTGCTTATTTGTAGATTGTATTGAATGAAAAGTAGTCTTCCTGTGAGCGCCACTTTATTTTAGACGGTAGTTATTAACTTCATAAAAAAATAAAGAAAAAATGAAGTAGGTAAAGTCACTAATGAACTTTATCTGTAAAAATTAAGAATGTTAAAAGTGTAGACTAAAAGAAATAACACAATTCAGTTGCAACGTTTTTTATTCAATAAAAAAATGTGATGGTTGAATACTCGTTCAACATAATATGTACAGATTCATCAGTTTAACAAAAATAGGATACTTATCCAAAAACATTTTGACATCCTCAAACTCTTGAAGTCATATATAAAATACTAGGACCATATAAAAATTGATTTGTTGAACAGATGGCGCTTGACGTGTGAGCACGCTTTGCAGTAGCTGCTGTAATAATTGTGCTTTATTTAATTATTATCACAATTAAAATAGACTAAATTAAGTTTATACTCAAGTATGTGTCTAAGTGCAGTGTGAAGTTTGTTTTTTCGAATAAAATCCACTGGTTCCTGTAAATTTTGCTGTTAAAAACAAGTGAGGTTATATCTAAAAGTGCGGGAAAATGGTGTTGTCAAGGAGTGACCTGGAAAGTGTTAAAGGTATATTTTCTGATTAATTTTTGGACACTATTGCTGCAAACGTAGCAGAATTACTCTAAAATAAATTCAACGAAAGGTTGAAAAAACAGGAGGAAACCATTAATGGTCTACAGACGGAATTGAATGGGCTGAAAGCCTTGTATCAAAAATGTAAACAAACACTCGATGATCACGAACAGTCATCAAGAAGCTTAAATATCACAGTTTTTGGAATCCCAAAAACTGAGAATGAGAACATTCGTTCCAAAGTGAATGATTTGTTCAAAAAAATGGATTCACCCATATCCGACTCACAAATAGTAAGCTGTTTCAGAGTCGCATCAAAACTCCCCAAATTTAGAAGCGACAGTGCACGGCTGACGGTACCAAAAAACAAAAAAAAAAACTAAAAACAACTAACATTCAAACCAAGGAGGATTTAACGCAGTCTCGACGTGATCTTCTATCGGCCGCGATACAAAAATTTTCGTATAAATCCGTGTGGTGCTACCATGGTGTTATTTGTGTTAAAAAGGGAAATACCATAAAATACTTGAAAACAATGATGGATCTAGAACAGATTTTAATGGGAAGCTGTCGAATTTAAGGTACTTAATTTTCTCATTCCTATGGCCTATATTGTTAATAATTGGCAGGTGGTGTGTTTTATTGGGCTGATTAATGATCTACATTGCATTCATAGTGCACTGTTCAATAAAATCGGTATTAATCATTTCATCATTTGTAATATAAATAAATCCATTGTTTAATTTTTTTTATCAATGCTGTTTGTACATAATTGTAGTACCTACCTAATAAGCTTTGGGTAAACTAGCTAATTCTTGTTTTCTTTTTATGGATTTTTGATGATGTAATGTGAACTTCTTGTAATTTGTTTCTAATTTGGAGGTAAAAATGGGTACACATAATAAAATTTCTAAACTTTTTTTTTTCTTGTTTTTTCGGTAACAGTCAAGCGCTTAGCTGTATTTTTTTTTGTATCTATTAAATACCAATATAGATATTTTTGGTTGTTGTTTTTTTTATATTGAATATTTTGTTGTTTGTTAACTTTTCATATCATGATTATATAAGATGATTACAATTATAATAAGGCGTACGCAGCTAAGCTATTGGAGTGGACGTTTCATTTGTTTTTGGAAGGTTGTTAAATCTATAGAATAATTCTTAGTTTAGGATACCTGTATATTCCTGCTTGCTCTTATTTTTACGCTATGGGTAGAGCTGGCAGAAAAAAATTGTACTAAACTTTACATATCAAATTACAATAATTTGTATTTGTAGATTTCAATTTATTGTTACGTCTTTTTTTAATTTTTAAAATAAATTATTAATGCGTAATAGTACCTATTTATATCTACAAATTAAGATTTGTGATGGATTGGTGTTGGGCATATTGTTCTTTTTGAGTTATTTTGTTGCTTTATTTGTCCGTATAAAAAAATGCAGATTGCACAAATAAACCTCCGATCAATTAACACCGGATTTGATGATTTTAAAACTTTAGTGATTGATAGAAATCATTTTGATGCAATCTTTGTAACCGAAACTTGGATAAATAATAACCAGGATGCACAGATATTTGAAATACCAGGATACAGATTTTTTAATTCAAATAAGGAGTTTGGTAGAGGGGGTGGTGTAGGTGCTTATTTTAAAAATCAATTGCAGGTTGAAATTATAAAATTTGACTTTCCTATATCGAATTCTTTAGAGAATATTTATGTTTTAAGCTTCAAATTGGAACTAAAACGACAGCTTTTGCAAATTTTTATAGGCCACCCCATATAAATACACAATTGCATATTCAAGATTTTGATAATATTTTGTCGGTATTAGCTGTACAATATGACACCGTAATATGTCTGGGTGACTTGAACGTATATTTCTTTAATCTAGATAACCCAGTGTTGCAATGTTTTGAATCATATAACTTATTTCAGATTTTGGATGAACCCACACATGTTACGGCTCATGGTAGCAAATTAATAGAACCAATTTTTGGCTCAGATAGGGAAATTGTTCCAACTAGTGGCACACAATCCGCGGATGAGTTTTCTGATCATAGATTGGTGTATGCAAATTTAAAGCTAAAGTTAAAAAAAGCACAACCAAAATTGATAACATATAGATGCTATAAAAACTTTGATAACAACGCTGATAACAACGCTCTTTCTGACTTACAGTCCTTACCGTGGCATAATATATTATACGAAAATGATATAGAGAAAAAGCTAGAATTCTTATATAGTCGGGTTAAGTCTTCTCTCGAAGATTTTTTAATTGAGTTAACTGTATAAACCCTCACTTCGTGGAATCTACTTGTCGCAATCACGACTATGTAAACAGATGTATATGAAGGATCAACA
>CAJUYI010000794.1:0-29691 GCA_910591695.1 Galerucella pusilla
AGTTATTAAAGGTGGATACTTTTATCTGAAAAGCACTGTATATACTTCACACTCTACACTACAGCGTTCACATACGCACCACGAGAAGCGTTTACCCGTCGTTTGACTGACACGTACACTGTCTGTTTTCGCTCCTCACCTAATCCCTATATTATGAACGCAATCCTTATGTCACCAGTTATTTTTGGTTGAGCGCGAATTTTAAACTAATGGCATTTTTATTCAAATAATTTTATTTTGTTAGCTAATTTCAAGTAGCAAATATGTTAAAGACAATCCCCTGGATTCTCAAAATATTTGAATTTGTCCAATATTCACCTAGGTTAACAATAGAAAAAATTATTAACCACTAATAGAAAAATTCAACTTCTCAGTTGGCTAGAAGACGTAATAATTGTCAACTTCACAGCTAATAGTGGAAAAATATCTTACAAAGCGATCTATAATCCTTCCTCTGGAGTAGCTGTTATTATTGATGAAGCACGAAAAAATCTGCCATTTCTGATCGTTAAAAAAATTCTGTTTAATTAACAAATAAAGAAATTGGAGAAATCATCCTCATCGAGGAAAGGTAATTTCCTTCTGAATGGTGTACTGTTTATTCTTGGGAGACAATTAGAAAACAATATTCCGAAATTTGAAAAATCGACTGAATTCAGAAGCAAACAAAATATGTCTTTTTCAACAGAAATGGAAGGGTTTGAATTTGTAGGAATTCTAAAAGTTGCCGTCGTAGAAGCTCATATTGTTAAAAAATGTTAAAAATGTTATTGTTAAAAGTTTATCTAGAACAGATGTCGCTTAATAAGAAACCGAAAACATGCAGACAAGTGAAGACCAATGAGGCTGTAGAAGATGCGCAAACTAGAAAACAAAAAACGGAAACAACCTAGAAAAAAAAGGTAGAACGTGTCGCGGGACACACGGTAGGAACTTTAGTTCCTTTTAAGCAAAAATTATGTAATACATCTGACGTTATAGATAAGCAATTTGCATATTCCTCGGTGGTCGAGTAGTAAGCAAACCAGACTCTCACGCGGTAGACCCGGGTTCGATTCCCCGTGAAGAAGTTTTTTTTTAATTGTCAATTTTATTTTTAAATAATTATTCTGCTTGATATTAATAACGACAACAGGTAGACGTTTGAAATATTCAGCAGAATATTCATTATTATAGATAATGGTACGGTACCCTTCATGAGGGATTCCGACTGGCAACATCTACTTATAACAGCATCGTATATTTAAAAAGGGAAACCATAGCATTATACAAATTGGACATTCAAGAACTGTACGTTTACCACAAAAAAATTAGTGGAAACATAAAATTGAATTGTTAAATTTTCAATTTGAAGTTATATTACAGTTAATAAACATTTTTATTTTCTAGATTTTTTCTTAAATGGGTCGTAAAAAAAATATGCTGATCGACTCGTGTGGATTGTTCATATCGCACTTGGACGATTGAGCACTCCGCCTACGGCGTCGGGCTCAAACTTCGTCCTCGTGCGATATGGCCATCATATCCACACTAGTTGCACAAACTAATATTTCTATCAAAATATGCCCTTTTACATTTAAAAACAAGCTGCCAAATGAATTTATCCATCCATTTTAAAGTTATCGAATTAAAACATTCAAGCTTTCAGAATTTCAACACTCTGTATTTCGAAAAGTAAATGTGCTAGACCCCTTAATCCTCATATCATTTTGTCCAATTTTACGTGCAAACCTTGTAATTACCCTCAACGTTCGAGATGCTCACACCATTTTTTGCGCGATCGTATTGAAATAAATTCTGAATAAAATAATTTAAATTTCTTCGAAATGAACGAAGTGTTAAAAGTGACATTTATACTTCTCGATCAGTTTAAAATATAATTTTCATTTTGGTGAAATTGTTTTATTGTATTGTATTTATTGTATTTATTACTTTTCGACGTCTGAACGGTAAGTAAATCACTTACCGACGTGTTAAACTTAGAAACCAGTAAACACAACTTACCGTCCTGACAACCGATGCTGTAAATAAACAAAAAAGATCAATCGCCCAAAAAAAATTATGGAAATAATAGTAAAAATGTATCCGAACAAATTCAAGTAGATCACCAGCACTGCGAATACCAGCTTTGCATAGAATTTTAATGTAGCATCGGTGGTTCAGTGGTAGAATGCCCGCCTCCACGCGGGCGGCCCGGGTTCGATTTCCGGCCGAAGCATATGAATCGCTGCTTCGTAAACGAGAGAGAGAGAGGAGAGAGCACACGCAAGCAAGGCACATAACGAAGCAACGTAACATAACGTAACGTAACGGTCAGATCTTTTGCGTCGCGACCCCCGGTCGCTCAAACATAACCTGACGTAAAGAACTAAAATTCCAAAATGTTATGGAAGAATGAAATTTATTGAGTTAACTACTAGGTCAGAATGATACGTTAACTTCGCAGTTAACATTTCAAAAATAAAATTTATTGAACATTTCTCTAAATTAACTTTTGGTGAAATAGTTTCACTTCCATCGTGATCAGCGATCAGACTATTGTTAAAATATTTCTATGGAATATCCGTTACGCTTTTAATTTTGATGATTCTATAAGTGTGATAAAACATATAACAAATAACATAACAATGTGTATAAATATCCATATTATCCGATTCCTGATTTCAATGAACATTGCGTCTACAAACAACGTTAAAATGTCATGAGTCTTGTGAATCCTTTGTGATGCCTTTTGGCCGAAATATTATTTATTAATTATTTAAATTATCATTATGGTATTATTATGATTAAAGACATAAATTCCCTTGAATATAACGTCGATATAGCATGAATCGTTTACATATATGAAAACAGAAAGGTCTCACGTATGATGTCAAGTTCAGAGTGTGTAAACAGAATTGTTTATGTTTACAAAACGGTGAACTTGACTCGTCGTATAAATATGTTAAACGAAAGTGTTTTAACATTCATTCTGATTCATTCTAAATTATTCTAAATGTAGTCTATTCATCGTAATCCTTTTTAATTAATATTCTAATTAATACTAGTAATAAGTGAGTTAATGTATAATAGTAAAGTAAAATAATAAAGAGAACATGTCCCGATGATTCCAGTAGTTGTTTTATTCCTGTGAGATGACACACCAAGTGACCGGCAACACCACCTAGTCAGAGGCCCTTCCACACTTCTAAAGCACCAAGTATCCATAGTAGGATACACACATTTCATTCCGCGCTAGTGAACGGGGCCAGGGACTTAATCTAAAGTAGTTATTCATTACCATGGATATGTATGTAGACATTATGTATATTAACCAAAGATTGTATTCATTCACACTTGCACTTCGTATAAAGTTTTTTTTCCGCGACGAATGTTTGTTGCAAAAACGGAACTAATTGTTAATTTGTATTTATTAATTTCAGTTAAAACGTGCATGCCTAGTTATTATATAAAACAAAACATAATTATTGCAGTAAAATGGTATACATCTAGGTTAGATACTGATTTTAAAGAAATTAAGAGATGTATTATAATAGTGGTTGTTTCAACCATTATAGTTGGAGGTAAAAATGATTTGGCTACTCAATTACAGTATATTGGTGTTTAAAGAAAAAAATATACAAAACACTATATATTATTCGTACAGACATCGAAAGATTGAAAGAATCAACAGAAATCGGGGACAGATGCATGGCACAACATGCCTACGTTAACGGCAAATCCACTGAAAGTGCCGTGCAAGTGGTAATTGGAGCAAAAGAAATTGTATATTCTTATTACGTTTCTTTGGCGTCTATATAGCAATGTGTACTGTTATTTGATATCGACCAATAAGATAACCCCATCGCCCTACGTTTGACAAACACATGTACAATAACTGTTACGAACTCACTGGTCACGCCGGTTCTGTCGCAAACTATGAATGCGACCTTTCTAGAAAGGTTCTTTCGCAGGTAATATTCAGACTGTTCTCGAAGCATATAAGGCAATACAATGGTTTATTCACGAATGTCCTCGAATTATAAAGTATACGCAGAGGTGGTATATTCAAGGTTCTAGAGTTGCGAAGGACTATATATACGCGGGTTTTTTAGTGAGTCGGAGAGTTGTTCAGTATACAGTGAGGCCGGCGACACATTTGCGGTTGCGGTTGCAACCGCGCGGTCACAACCGCTGTTCTGTAAAATACATGGTTGTTTATGAAATGGTGCCACACTAGCGGCCATGCGGCAGTAACCGCCGTTGCAACCGCATCTTGCCGCGGTCGCGCGGCTGTCTGTTCGAAATGCAACATGTTGTTACTTGCCTGACTGTTCACATTAACCGCGCAGCCACAAACCTAGCCAGTCGAGTTTTGAACATGGACGTCTTCGATACCGAAAAATTTATTGTTCTGTTGCAAAGTAAGACGTGCTTGTGGGATGTTATCGACAAGGCATACAAAGATCTCTCAACCGTAGAAAAAGACAATGAAATTGACCATTCGTCAAGCGCGTTTTGTGAAGAGGATGCATGGACCCAGTACCTCCTTTTTCGCTTCGATTTCTTAATTTGATCATAAATTATACCAACCGTTTCTACCAAATCCATGTTGATTATTGAACTGACGGACTCGGTATGACAAGGTGTATGCTTGTATGTGTGAACGTTATAGCGGTTGTGACCGCAGCCGCAACCGCAAATGTGTCGCCGGCCTTAATCGGTAAACAGTTTCAGTATACAGTGAGTGAACAGATAGTGAATATAAATAGTGTTGAAGATAAATTAGGACAATTATTATACCGAGTGTAGATAAATTAGTAGACATTAAGTAGTGTGTATATAAATTAAGTTTATTGTAGTGTGTAAGTGTTTCTTCAATAAATCAATAGTAATTAGCCATAGTGAGCGTATAATTTTATCCCACGGTAAAAACAGTTCAAATAAATAAGAAAAACATTACAATACGTTGTGCTTGAATGCGTACCGCATAGAGTTGAGCTTTAGGAATAATTTGACATCATCAACTCATTTTTGAAAATTTTGCGATTGTGTCACTCTTCTCAAAGGGGCTGAAACTTTGTGCAATAGTATATTATACATCAAGGTGGTGAAGACTATTATTATTGAGAAGGCATCAAGATTATTTCGCAAGGGGCTTCGCCCCGAGCACCACAAGAAGCGTTTACTCCGTCGTCTGACTGACAGGTACACTGTCAGTTTTCGATATATTATGAACGTACTCGTTATGTCATCAGTCATTTTTGGTTGAGCGCGAATTTTAAACTAATGTCATTTTTATTCAAATAATTTTATCTTGATAGGTGATTTCAAGCAGCAAATATGTTAAAGACAATCTCCTGGGTATACAAAATTATGTTGCACAAGTTTTTGTTGAACTACTATCCCTGAATTCTCAAAATATTTGAATTTGTCAATTATTGACCTAGGTTAATAATAGAAAAAATGATTAACCACTAATAGAGAAATTCAACTTCTCAGTTGGCTAGAAGAAGCAATAATGGGCTCGTTTACTAAAATTTTTAAATCAGTTTTCAATGTCGTAAAACAAAGTACTAAGGATAAAAATATGATTCTGAAAATTTCATGTCAATAGAATAGGTCGTTCTCCTGATACAACCAATTAAACAAGCATACCGTAGCGGGGCGAAGACTATGACTGTGACGTCACCGCATATGAAAGTTAATGTGCACTAACATTACGCTTCTGACTGTAACGTGCCTGGCGCAGAATTTATTTATTTTGAATTACTTACAAAAATTTTTGTGTTAATAAAATAAAATGTGTGGACCTAATTAAAAAAAAACAGACTCAATAAATCTTCCAGAAGTGGACTTGTTAATGATTATGAAGTTTATTAATAAAAAACACGAGTTTATTAAATTATAATTTTATACTATGTGACACATCGTTTTTGGCTGTTTTCCGGCCAGAATGATGAAAAATGTCAATATTTTCATAAATACATACTCTCTCAAATGATATACAGGGTGATTCCAGATGTTTTATTTTATTCCTGGTCTGGTGGACAAAGTTACGGAGATAACGCTGCAGGTTACTCAGTAAAAAATTGCAATTTTTTTAACTGCAGACTGCCCAATTAAAGGAGCTTCTCCAAATGCTATTTATGATGAATGTGTAGTGGAAATTAAATCACCAATGTTGAACAAGAACAAGAAAAACTCATTTTGATGAAGCAGGTAATATTGGTTCCAAATGTTTACATCAGATTCAAATGCACATGCACCTCACTGGTAAAAAAAGCGAGTTTTGTTTATGATCTACTGGAAAAGATTACCTGTTTTTTGGAAAAAAGCAGTATTTAATAAAATTTAATTTGTGAAGAACTGACCCATTATTTTATTTAATAATTTTGAACATTAATAACACCACGAGCTGTAAGAACAATATTATCTACTTTTCTTAATAAATTTAGATTAATACAAGCGTATGGTTTTCAATAAACCCTCTCAATATAAATTCACAACGTATTTTATAAGGTAATTTATAACGATTCTGATTGAAGAAAAATAAAATCCTAAAAATACACAAACAAAATATGGTGACTTATCAGTGAATGCTTTGTGTCTTTTTATGCTTATCTGCCATTCATTTTTATGCATCCTCATTAATAGAAATAAATGTTTTGTTAGATGTTTTAATCGTAGTACTTTTACATTCTGGTACCGCACAATATTTTGGTTCTGGTTCTGGTTCTGTTCCATTGTGTCGAATAGTTTAAATTATTTCTAAATGTTCTTATTTCACAAACATAACACTGTTTAGAGATTGCTAAAACGTATAATAAAAAATAATGAGCATATAAGCAAGCAAAGTACTGTTACTGGCTAAGTAGTCATCTAATCGAAAACCGATCGGCGCGGTATCCGCTCTCTGAACGAGAGATTTCATATGCGATGACGTCACGCCTGAAATTCGTGGTGGAGCGCTGTTTAATGTTTATAATTTTTTTTAGGTGACTTAGGAGTCTCGCTGATCTCTAATTTTTTGCACAGAGCCTCAAAATGATGTGCTCTTCCTAATGGTAAAATAAAAAAAAATATGTAAATGAGCCCGTTATCTATTGGAGATGCTACTAATCAATTCAGATCTATGGAGTGTTGTGTCAGATAAGTTACCATCCTAAGCAAATCGGGAGAATGATTGGAAAAAGAAAAATGATAAAGCATTATCAACAATATATAGTATTGCTTATTGAGACCAATCAACTTGTACACATAATAAATTCAGATTTTGCATGTGAACTGAATTAAAGGATGCTGTTAGAGCCTTCTTCGCGGACCTGATACAACCCTTATACCATAACATGACGAGCACATTTAGAATATGTAATAAAGTGTCAATAATATGTATTTCTTAATACAAGGAAATCATTACAAGTTCAGTACTGTTTATTTCGGGCTATACTATATTTTTATTGTATTAAAAATTTGATTAAACTTAAAAAATTCTTTCATTTACAGATTACAAGTTATTGGCAGTATGGAAAAATTTTGTAGATTATCTGAAGTAAGTAATAAAAAATAATACAAAACATCAATGTACTTTGCATGAAATGTTCAAAACTTGTTTTTAATAGTTTTCGTACTTATTTTTAGTTCAAACTATAATTTAATAATATTAAACCACACATTGTGTTTTCCAATTTTCTAATATTCTCTATAAACCGGGTGTTTAAATAAGAATGGCTCTCGACAATACCCCAGGAACTTTTTATAATAAAAGTGGCCAGGTAATTATTTATATATTTGAAGGTCCATCGCTAGAGGGCATAAGTGAATTCTAAAAAATTGATTGATTAGAAATCAACAATTTATTTAAAAAACGATAATCAGATTTTAGGAATAAAAGGTGGGGGAGAATAGGATCCTTAACCTTAATCGGTCTTCAAAAATCGATATAGTACAACCGGCCTTATTGGCGTTTTTCCATAAGAAGGTTACCACCATTTTGTGAAATATTTAATCGCGCCCTCTAACGGTGGATCCTGAAGCTGTACTATAAAGGTAGTCGTTCGATAGTTGCTGCAGAGACATGCTGAAGCTGCAGGCGGCCGAGGCAAGAGGCAAGCGACAGAGATAGGACAGGAGAAACCTAGAGGGCTCGTTCTTAGCATGCGACAGAATAACAGATCATTACTTCTTTTGCTGTTAAGAAAGAAGGATGTAGAATGTCTGCCAATGAGAATAGAATTATCAAACGAATTTTATTGGAGGAAAAGGAAGATCAGGATTTAATATTATGCTATTTATACAGGAAAAGCAAGAGAGTGCCAATACACTCCTTGTTTAAAAAACGAAATTCAGAAGGTTATTTTAAACTGTTAATTTCACAGCACCTATAAGGCGATGAAGATTTATTCAGAAAATATTGCAGACTGAATAAAACACCATTTTACTTTGTTTTAAGTTTAATTGAAAAAGACATGCAACCAAAAAAATTGAGAACGAAAATCACAACTGAAGAAAAACTCTTTATTACTTTGAGATCGTATAAAATTGGGTTTTGCTCAACTAAATCTATAAGTAGATCATCTTCTTCCCCTGAAAATAGTGACGACTTTGATTGCGATAGCGTATTTTTCACTATTTTATCCATTGTTCACTATTTCATCTATTGTTTGATAATAACACAACAATACACAACAATTGCTGCAGAACGACTGCCTCATGCCTCCACACTGGTCCGGACGCAGATGCGCGCCCAAGCAGCAGAGACAGGGCGAGACACCTAGTACTAGTAAGCTAGGCTAGTTGCTGCTGCAGCGTGCATCGAACGGTGTATCATTAGAATTAATTAGAACAGTAGTGTCTCTGCCTCTTGCCTTGGCCGCCTGCAGCTGCTACATGTCTCTGCAGCGACTATCGAACGACTACCTTAAATGGTCTCGATAGACATTCTCAATGAGACACAGAAGACAACGTACATATCCTGCCTATACTACGTAATGGTATTTTTTGACGAAATAAGTCATGATTTGTGCCTATCTACTTCCTAATTTAACGTGAAATTTAATAATGCATCTAATACTTCCAGTACTATCACAATAGACGTAATTTATGCATTGAAATACACACATTCCCATTGTAAATATTGGACAATTGAAAAATTATACTACAATTGCCTAGAATTAATCTCCCTCTTTTCTCTGCTATACCTTTGGTTATTAAATATAATATTTTTCATATTTCTTAACTAACTTGTTGGATAGAAAAACCCACCCGTTTTTGGGGTGGGTTTTTTACTAACAAATACCTGACTGGCATTTTGTTTGACAAATTGTAAATATAACATTCTAATTACAAATAATTTGTTTGCTTAAGGAATTCATTGTAACAAAAGGAAGAAATGCTTATTATTAATTTTTTCAATATACATATAAAAAATACATAAACGTAGCTTATATAAATTCATAAGAATATCTAATCAACGAAAATGTGAAATCCAAAATAAAAATATAATATGGTAAAAATACCAAGGAAGGTATAAACATTGCTAAACATAACCAAAGGTAGAAAAAATTATTTCTAGTGATGCACTAGATCCAGGATAAATTGTGCAAAGCCACTCTTCAGCATTGCAAGAATCATCTTGTGAAAATGTCGATAGCTGAGCAAATTATACAATTTTCGTTTATTATGTTGAAGGCTGGTTGCTGGAATTTGGAGTATTATTCTTGATTGAATAGTCACACAAACAACATGCTGCATGCTAAAAATCTACCAAAAACTACTGACAGGAAAAATCTAAAAAGTAGCAATTACCGATTCTGGTCACTCTGTCCTAATAATAGGCCTGGCCCAGACAATTGGGACTTCCCCTGCATTTTAAACTTCAATTTTGTATTCCACTTTAAAAAAGAAGGCGAGGTAAAAAAAATATTAAAAAAAATAATAGACATTTATTAAAAGTAAATTAATCAGAAATTCCCGCAAAAACCCGGTGGGTCAACTTTTTCTACACAAAACTGGTTATTGCACAACCCTTCTGTGCAGTAAGCTCTTAACAGCTGTGACAGGTTTGTGGTATTGCTAACAACCGTAAAAGAAGATTCCTGTATTCTTAGGATATTTGGCGGTAAATTTAAAATGATTGCAATTTTACCTTCATTGCAAAATGGCATTTATGGTCAATTTTTCAACATTTCATTCAAAGTAACTGAACATTTAATTCATATTATATTGATAAAAAAACAAAAAGTCAAGTTAAATTAAATTAAATTACAAAAATGTACCATATAATGGCGGAAGTAGGAGAAACTAAACAATAATCAACCAGTCTATATATTTTTATTCATTATCAAAAATAACACAATAAATGAATGTATTTTTTTTTCATGTATTTGTAAACAGAAAGAATCAATTTAAAGCTTAACAACAATTTACTTCAACAGCTTGAAAATCCGGTACTTATGAGATTTATACTTACACACACTCTTTGCTTGTAGATGGAATTGTTTTTTCTTGTTGTGACACTCTGCCATAGTGGGGTACAAACAAATGTTCATTAACTTCTTTGGTTCGTAATCGAGAACATATTCACATTTAATCATATTCAATAAATATACCATGGACCTAAATATACATTTAAAAAATTTAGCTTTTCAAATCTTTCGTTTCAACTAAATTAAAAGCTTTTCTTCCTGAATTGAAAAGTCAAAATCTTGGACACTATAGACCATGACCAAAATTACAACAGTTCTCCCTACTTCCTACAAAAGAAGAGACCAAGTTATACTGAATAGACTGCGTATCGGGCACACGCACTTAACACACCAACACCTCATGAAAAAAGAACCCGCACCCACCTGTCAAAATTGTCACACAGTGATCACAGTGAAACTCATCTTACTGGAATGTCCAATCTATGACACAGCAAGAAAAACTTACAAATTAAGTTCCAACCTAAAAAGTATACTCTCATCAAATGAAAATGAAGTTCTTGGCTATCTAAAAGACATTAAACTAAAATCAAAAATTTAGAAAAACTGCTATAATTATTTATACCTGAAATTGTAAAATTGTTACTATTACTATAAAATTGTATTGTCTCCCCCGCTAATAACTCATAGAAGTTGATGCGGGGTAAATAAATGTTTTTTGAAATAAAAAAAAGACCATGACCATCAGCAAATATTTCCAAATCTTGCTGGAATGGCCTCATAATTTGCCACCCCTTAACGTACTTTATTTCACGAGATACAGCAAAAAAGTTAATATAAAAGTTTTTTGGGTTATTTGTGCTTATTTTAAAACAATAGATGACTGTTTGCAGTCAAATAACTCGAGAACCGCTGAAAAAAGGAATTTAAGAAGATTTGGAAAATCTCAAAAAAATTTACGTTTTTTGCTCGAGAGAGACGAGAGACAGTCTAATTATTACGGTTCATGAGATACAGCCTGGTGACAGACATACCGACGGACAGCGAAATCTTAGTACTTAATAGTATTGTGTCACAAGGGCAGAAAATGAGCTTTAGCAGCCCAAGATTATTGGTGCACGAGCGAGCGTAGCGAAGCGAGGGCAATTGATAGTTAATGGCTGCTAAAGCGTTTCCTGCATGTGTGACACACAACTGTTTTTCGCCTACCGCCTACTTTGAAGGCGATACAAGAAAATTGAATGCATAATGCATATTTTGTGTTCCATAGACCAATTTTCGCTACGTTTTTGACATTAGTAGTATATTTTTTTTGCACCAAATATTGTTTAAGAAGGTATTTAATTTGTTGAACCATTATTATTACTCTAAACGTGAATTAATATTGATTCCATACTAAATTTCGTAGTCCTTATTAACACAGTTTTCGATATAATGAACTGCCAATCCGTCCTTTGGACGCTTGTATTTGACTAATAAAAAAAACAACTTCTGTTAAGAGCGAACGTTTCTCCCATTTGCAGCACACGTACAAAGGCATGTAACGTATGTGTCACGTGTGAGTATTAATATTACCAAATAACAGCTGAAGTTGAAGATTACCTCCCTGAGAGTGTACGCACAGGCATTATTTTAATGGATTTTTAAATGTGTAAAAAAGTATAATAAATAAAAACGAACTTGCCCAAATGCATTAGATAAAAGTAATAAATTTTTCCTACGATCACTACCCAAAGTAGACTTTTGCACACTCAAATCTAACCGCAAAGTTGATGTTTTCCGCGATCTGTTATAATTGACATTATTTACTCTCTAGAGCGTACTTTTCCGCTCGCCTGTTTTCATTTACAATAAACTAAAGAAAGGTAGTAAATAATAGATATATTAAAACAAAATGTGGAGCAGTCCGAATATTTTAATTGAAATATTAATATTTGAAGATATTTCGAACGAAATTAATAAATATTCCCATATAATTTGACTGACATCTACAATTTATACAAGTTACTGGATTTACAACGCTGCAGTTTACGCTACCAACAAATAGATGGAGGTGTATATTTTATATGTTTAATTTTATTGAAATTATGAAATAATTTAAACCTCATACATTGATATTATTTCGATTCAATACTACAGTGAAGGATTTACATAGTTTACGTAGTAGAAATATAACAGTCAGAAGGTAGGCAATGCATTATACACCTAGATGCAACAGTGATTGCATATTTAAGTACCTACCCAACGATTATAAACCCTACAGGATTGCTTATTCGCTTGAATCTTTCGTCGGTGCTCACGTCACCAGTGGACCCCGACCGATTTAAAATATACTGCAATCGTTAATATTTTCCACTTTTTTCTAGTTTATTAGCAAAAAATAATAATAAATTAATTTTTTTTTGGTAATATGTTATTTTAAAAAGTTATATTTAATAGTGTATAAGTAGTTATAAAATATAAATAGACGTTTTAAACAATATCTTTGAATTGAAGAAACTTGCTTATAATTTATTTTGCACAGAAACAGAAGCAAATCTACGAGATGTGCTTATGAGTTAATTGATGGGTAAACTCAGAATTCTATATTTTTTTTATGGGGAAAATAAAATAGACGCCTTATGCACTAATAAAAAATTTATTAATAAACAATTTTTTAAAACCTCTATCATCTCTTGTGGTACTCACACATTTTTTCTTCAAACATTTTTTTCTCTGGAATTGATAGTTATTATAAATAATCCTAATACTTGTTCGAAGTTTACAAAGGTGGATTCATGCAAGCAAAAATTAAAACTTACATTACTTTAAAACTAAAACTAGGAACTTATAAAACCATGTATAATGTAGATGTTTATGCCAGAAACTGAGAAGCTACGGCATTCTTTTTAGTTTTAGCCTATATCTTAATTTCTTATTTTTTTGCATGATCATCTACATTACATGGTTCTCTGTTCTAAGTTTTAGTTTTAAATTAATTTTAATTTTTGCTTGCATGGGGAAATGTATAAATTGAAACGCGAATCCAAAAATTTTGTATTTACACTGAAATAATGTGCTTCGTATTTATAGACTTTCTTGATTGACTTGATTGACAATTATTAATAAACAACACCTTCAAAATTGAAAAAACGGATAAAATATCGTCAAAACACACTTTGTAAACAAACGATAAACCATAAAATTAAAAAGGCTAGGTCCAGTGATGACGTATTTGTCCGACTTGAGCGAGGCGAACACAGATTTGAATGGAAATAAGCAATCCTGTAGGGTGTATAATCGTTGGTACCTACCTACTATTTTGTGTAGACTATGGAATTAATGAAACGTCATTATTTCATTTTTAGTTTATAAAAAAGTTGTCTGTTTATAAATAGCTATTTGAAAAATGAATAGTGACAGTGAATTTTCAAGCACACCTCCAGATATAGCAGATTTTGCTAAAAATATTACTCTTAATCTTCTGCCAACTAAATCCAGAGGTAAATACGAAAAACAATACAATATTTTCATGGATTGGTGCCGCTCAACGAAAATTAAAAAATATTCGGAGAATGTATTGCTGACTTATTTTGGCGAAAAATCCAAAACTCTAAAATTTTCAACCTTGTGGTTCGATGCTTCGAAGCACTTTGCAAGTAAAATATGATATTAACATCAGTAAATACACTAAACTGATTGCATTTTTGAAGTTAGAAGCAGTGGGTTATAAAGCAAAGAAGTCACAAACATTCTCAATAAATAAAAATAATAAGTTATTGTTACATGTTTTCAACATCACATTCTAATAAAGTGTACTTTTCATGTTTTTTTTCAATTATTTGTTTAAAAATAAGGTGATCGTAGAAAAAATCTTGTGTGCAATTCGAGCAGAAAGTGCGTTGCCGCTTTCGGCAGATTGCCCGCGCTCCGCTATGCGTCGCGCGGGCAACTCTCTGCCTCAAGCGGCAAAGTATCACTTTCCGCTCTTAATACACAAATAGCTATTACTCAATTGTACAAAATATAATATAAGTAATAATTAAAATAAATCATTAAAAAAGATTTTTTAAAAGAGATGCATGAACTTAGATACTAAGATTATGTTACCGCGCTCTTATTGGAACTTTAGTTCTTTACGTCAGGTTATGTTTGAGCGACCGGGGGTCGCGACGCAAATATCTGACCGTTACGTTATGTTACGTTGCTTCGTTATGTGCCTTGCATGCGTGCGTGTGCTCTCTCCTGAGTCTCTCTCTCGTTTACGAAGCAGCGATTCATATGCTTCGGCCGGGAATCGAACCCGGGCCGCCCGCGCGGAATGCGAGCATTCTACCACTGAACCACCGATGCTATATTAAAATTCTATGCAAAGCTGGTATTCGCAGTGCTGGTGATCTACTTGAATTTGTTCGGATAAATTTTTACTATTATTTCCATAATTTTTTTTGCGCGATTGATCTTTTTTGTTTAATTACAGCATCAGGACAGTGTTTACTGGTTTCTAAGTTTAACACGTCGGTAAGTGATTTACTTACCGTTCAGACGTCGCAAAGTAATAAATAGCATAAAAACAATTTCACCAAAATGCAAAATATATTTTAAACTGATCGAGAAGTATGAATGTCACTTTTGACATTTCGTTCATTTCGAAGAAATTTAAATTATTTTGTTGGAATTTATTTCAATACATCTCGAACGTTAAGGGTTACAACGTTTGCATGTAGATTCCTCTCGTAAAATGGGACAAAATAAATGAGGATTAAGGGGTCTAGCACATTTACTTTTCGAAATACATGGTGTTGAAATTTTGAAAACTTGAATGTTTTAATTCGATAACTTTAAAATGGATGGATAAATTGATTTGGCATTTGGCAGGTTGTTTTTAAATGTAAAAGGGCATATTTTGATAGAAATAGTAGTTTGTGCAACTAGTGTGGATATGATGGCCATATCGCACGAGGTCAAGTTTGAGTGCGATATGGACAATCCACACTTGAGAAAAAATCTAGAAAATAAAAATTTGTATAAACTGTAATATAACTTCAAATTGAAAATTTAACAATTCAATTCTATGTTTCCACTAATTTTTTTGGGGTAAACGTACAGTTCTTGAATGTCCAATTTGTATAATGCTACGGTTTCTCTTTTTAAATATACGATGCTGTTATAAGTAGATGTTGCCAGTCGGACTCCCTCATGAAGGGTACCCTTCCATTATCTATAATAATGAATATTCTGATAAATATTTCAAACGTCTACCTGTTGTCGTTATTAATATCAAGCAGAATAAATATTTAAAAATAAAATTAACAATAAAAAAAAACTTCTTCACAGGGAATCGAACCCGGGTCTACCGCGTGAGAGTCTGGTTTGCTTACTATTCGACCACCGAGGAATATGCGAATTGTTTATCTATAACGTCAGATGTATTACATAATTTTTGCTTAAAAGGAACTAAAGTTCCTACCGTGTGTCCCGCGACACGTTCTACCTTTTTTGTTTTTAATTGTTATAATATGAGCTACACCTTTATCGGAACTAGTTCAAATGGCTACATACAATTCTTTTCAACTTCTGTCAATATTTTAATAGACAGTAAAATATTAATTTTAAAAACACAATTTTGGTGTAAGTTGATAGTTGTTGCTGTGATAGAAATACAAAAAATGTGAGTAGGCATTTTCAGGCTCAACAGACTTTTTATTAGGTCCTTCTTGGAGAAATCCTCCTTTGGGTGCTCTAGTTCTAGGAGTCTATATCTCCAAAGAAACAGTACTTCACATTTGAAGATAATGCGTGAGGATGTTTCCTCCTCTTCAATGCACAATCGGCAGATAGGTGAGTAATCCCGACACTTTCCTTATGGGACTCCTTCTCAGGGTTAGTATTTGATCAGCGGCTCCGAAGGCTGTTTGACGAGGAGTTTGCTATGTGTCTGCTTGGGCACTTGGCTCCAGTACATCTGATGTTATGTTTTAATCGATCAATGGTGAATAGTTTTTATAGGCAGTCTTAGACCAGCCTGGGGGCCTGTGGTGCGGCCTGACTGTTGCAGTATAAATATCTTTAAATCTCTTTACTGTTCATTTTCTGTACATGTCAGTTTGTACTTTGGTGTTCTGTCTACGATTGGTAGCTACTTATATTTCAGGAACGCTGTCTGCAATATAAAATCTGACGTTTACATAACAAATTCTGATGTTTTTAGCTTGAAAGCGAGAATATGATTAATCTTAGTAAAGGATTATTAATTCCCTATTGGGGATTCAAACTAAGATCGTAGCGCCGGAGCGGCGATAACTGAACTACTTCTTTGGACATTGACTACATTGTTGTATAACCTCAATGAGTTGATTGTAGTTTTGACTTTGCCTTTGGCTTTTTTTCGTTTTTTTATTATATTCGTAGTTTTATCAGTATTGTTAATTGTATTTATTATACAAATTCATATGAGCGTCGGCGAGTACAATAGGGTACAAGCATAAATTTTGCTATTGGTGGGAATTGACGCTTTATCAGGTCTCCTAACACCTTGCATGCCTATTTTTTCAAAAAAATATAAACTTTACTTTTAAAACGACTTTGAAAATCATAAAATTTGAAAGTCTGCCAAAACGCGCTTTACGTCATAAAGATGGCTGCCCCATGGTGTGACGTCATTTGTTTACGTTCTTATTCGTGTATCACGCTCTGAGTTCTTGTGACCTAATTTGTTTCTGAAAGCTTTAACAATAGATAAAGCCGAAAAAAACTTTGTATTCCAAGTATTGCATTGTTCCAGTGTGTAAATCAACGTCTATTAAAACTCCAGACAAAATATTTGTTACTTTACCTGGTGGTGCAAGCAAAAATACACTTAAGAGAAGGGCATTACTTTTGTTTGTGAAGACCATTTTAATGTTAGTACCTACTTCTATGCTGGTAATTTTCATTCTTAAATAGTTTCAGGTTATGTACCTATATGTCTAGGAATCAACCGAGGAATCAACCATAAAAACATCATTTTCTTACGACCACACATCGAAATATGGTTGGTATATATTATATAAATAAAACATAGTTTAAATCGTATTTACGATAATGCTTTAACACCTCTTATTTCCTCTGCATTAAAGCAGCTGTTTGACTTCATAAATTCAAGCAGCATAAATGAGTCTACTTTGGGCAAGTTATCAGTTTGTGCTTTTACAAAACCATCGCTAGCCATATCTTTACTCTCAAAATATGAAAGAATCGTCACTGAACACTGAATTAGTAAATAAAATATAGTCTTCCAAAAGTTTTAAAAAATCCTCGGATATATCGGATATTTATGTCCACTTTCCACTTTACGTTGACTTTTATAAATAAAAAAAGCACACACAAACACGTAATGGTCTCAAACGAACATATAAATAATATTTTTACGTCGATGAAGCAATCAATAGTTGATTAAAATACAATATAAACACACAACTACACATAACCTAATGCAATACCGGCCATATTGACATAAGTAAACACAAGAGATATGACATCACACGTATCATCGGTAGCGTTCGGAAATACTCGGGTTGTGGTCGGAAAGTGCATTGAAATTTGAATTTTATTTTAAAATTTGGGAGTAATTTCCAATGAAAACTGGTTTATTTCCTATTATTAGTAATTTTTGATATCATATTTACTATTATAAATTAATATCCAAGCAAAATATGAAATATGCGTGTACTCTATTCGGCGTTTTACCTAATTTTTAATAAGACCCAACATTTAAGGATTGTTTGTGTTTACATTTATCAAAGATTAGGTTATCCTAGACCAATTCATAATTGAAATTTATTTTGAAGTTGTTTGTTGCAAAAGTGAGTAGATTAAGTAGGCACATTGAAATAATGAGCCACACAATCACCACTGTTGTGTTCCTAGGCTAAAAAGTATGTTAACAAAGTGTTAGTTTTCATCCATTTCCTCCAGAAAAGGGCCATCGTGTTTGTTTTAAGACGTAGATGGGAAGTGAGTTACTTCCAAGAAGAAAAAGAATGGCTGCTCGTTTTATCCACTTTATATTGACAACTTACTTTTGCAACAAACAGCTCCATAACAAATTTCAATTATGAATTGCACTAATACTCTTTAATAAAAATACACATACACAAACAATCCTTAAATAATGTCCTTAATGAATCCAATAAATAATTTTTATAAAACAACGAAATTAAACAAGAAAAAAAAACGAAAAAGCTTGAAAGGCAACCTATAAATTGAAATCATACAATGGAAATCTTATGGCAAAGAGAAGCAAGGTTATAAAATAATGTACAGAGATATTTCCGTTTTCTGACATCAGATAGAGTACTTATATCTTTTATTGTATTCCCGTTATACTATTGCGACAAGATCTTTGTTGTCATTCCGTATGGGAATCCTACTGACTGTACCAATTTTAATTTAATTCGCTAAAAGTTCATTCCTTGAAAAAAATCAAATAATTAAGAACAGTCGAACTTTATTAACGTTACAGACAAGAGATGTTATGCTTTAACAAAAAAGTTGAAAAGGTGGAAATGGTAAGGAGAAGCAAGGTTATTAAATAATTTACAAAGAGATAGTTCCTTTTTCTGCCACTAGATAGAGTATTGTTTATATTGAATTCCCAATTGCACTTGTGCGCGTTGAATTGTTGACTTATCCTCCATGCCCCAATGATATATTTTTGTCATAGCAACTGTGTGATTCACCGAAAGTGCCGTGGCCGGTTTAACTAACCACGATTTCATCTTAACCAAATTCGTCATAATGGTGGGTCAACATAGAACACCAGACATTTTTATCGTTGTGGCAGGAGTGGATCGCGTTGATGCACCAATTCATTGCAAAATGTATTTGGATTACTGTTTTGCCAACATTTTCCCAGAGTTGGCTCTTCGACAGCTAATGGCCGTGATGGGTCAAAGTGGTCCACCAATTTGTTTATCAACTTTTGTCGTTTTTGTGCGAGTGATTAAATTTTGGAAGCTGCTATGGGTTTTTGCAAACCATTACAAGTAGTTTATAAAAATATTGCATGCTGGCCATTGGGGACTGTCAACCGAGTTATAGAATAACTGGTATACACGAATCTATTTTACGTTTGCAATTTTTTTAAAATCGTCATAAGTTACAGAACTCGATGTTCAAAAAAAAAATTTTTATAGATAAAAGATAAATAGTCTGCGGTATTCCTACACACAGTTGAGAGACGTGAATTTTTTTTTCAATGAAATTCTCATTTGCTTTTCTTTCTCTTTTCCTTATGCCTTCTCAGGCGTCGGATTGGAGTTCTTCCTGAACCCATGTTTTCCATTCTTTTCTGTCCCTGGATGATGCCTTCATCTCTCCCAATGACTTTCCTCTGTTCTTTCCAATTTTTTCAATCTGGTCTATCCATTTCCTCCTGAGTCTTCCTCTTTGTCTTTTTCTTGATATTTCCATTACATTTCTCGCTTTTCTATTTTGATTCATTCTTACTAGGTGGCCAAACCAGTTCAATTGTTTCTTTTTAATATTTGATATTATTGGGTCTTGATTAGTTATGCTTCTGATTTCTTCGTTCCTTACTTTGTCCCCTTTCGTTTTTCCTGCTATTCTCCTTAAATATTTCATTTCCATTGCATTTATTTTTGCTTCATGCTTTTTCTGCAGTACCCAGTTCTCACTGGCATAAGTTATAGTTGGTACTGTAATTTTGTTGTATATTTCCATCTTTGTATTTATATCAATATATTTATGGCTTAGTAATGTTCGATTTAAGGAATAATATAATCTTGTTAATTTATTTGCTCTGTTATTAAGTTCTACGTCTATTTTTCCATCTTCTGTTAAAATACTTCCTAGTTCCTAGGTAGTTATAGGTTGTTACTCTTTCTAATGTTTTGTGATTACATTTCAATTCCCCGTAATTATTCCCCTGTTTTTCATTTACTATCATTACTTTGGTTTTCTCTGTATTTATTGTCATTTTCATCTTTTCTATTTCTCTTGCCAGTAAGTTAATTAGTTTCTGCATTTTATTTATGCTAAATACATTTCTTCTCCCGCTTCAATTGTATTATCAATTAGTCTTCTTAAAATGTATATATTATCATTTGCTTGCCTTCCTGGTCTGAAAGCTGCTTGTTCCTCTTCTAATTTTGCTTCTATATGACTTCTTAATCGGATCTCTATTATTCTCGTATATATTTTAAAGCTGGTTTGGGCTAAATTCTCATTTGCAAAAAAATAAAATACACCATATATAAAGAATAATTTTTCTCTAAGATCCTATTTTTAAATTATTTACAGTGCAATTATATCTGCCAGTATATTTAACGCCATCATACAAAATATATTTATTTAGAAATATTTTTCCAAAATTAATCCCCAAGTAAAAATTCAATTTTACATGAAAAAAATTAACAATCCACCCTTTTGTCATTAGAAAGTTGCCTGGCTGCTTAATTCAAAATGTCACTTCGAGTGTGTGCATCCCTGTATAAATATTTTCTGTTTATTTCTTAACCCTACATGGCTCTTCTTTTTCTCGCACCGGCAATGGCCCTAGTTAAAACACACATGTATACCGTAAATATGTCTCCTGGTGTCCGTGATCCAGCTGCGAACAGCCAACTCTCGCGTACACGTGGCGCTGCTCAACGCTCCCCAGCCAGAATCGGCCCCGGACCCCGTCACCGCTACAGCCTTGTCACATCCCTCATTTCACCATCTCCCCAAGAAACTAAGACGCAGCTTCTTTCCTGCGCAACTGCATCTCATGTTACACATTTATTTTAACGACTCAAATCGCCGTTGAAAATTCACGGTGTAGTCTTAGCGATACTTTCTAATTTTTTTTCTATTCTTAAGAAAAATTATTTTATTTTCGCAACTGAGAAAAAAATCCACTGAAATTTAGTCCCAAATTTTAATTTTTGAATGTGCTATTTCCTAAATTACCCTGTTTTTCCTATGACTTCTAGCTAGACTATGATGGGCGAAAAATAATTTATCACCATTTTTCTTACTTTCATTGGTTGATTCTCTTAGTCTAGAACAGTGAATAAATAGGAATGTTCAATTAATTTCATTCATTTCATTGATGGCCCTGTTATGAGCAACTACAGAATTATTGTCAATTTTATTTTCCGTTAAAGTCTCTTGCGCATGTGAATAGAAACAAATCCTTCTTATTTACAATCAAAAATTATTTTTTTTGGTAATATCATTTTACTTTTCTTTCACACGTCCTTTGTATCTAAATTAATGTTAGGGTGCACCACTAATACTAATGCAGTTCGTTGCCAGCTTACGGTCATTGTGTAGCACACTTCAAACTAGGCATAGTAATGTTTTTTAAATGTACTTTTTCTTCTACTCACTTTACATTACACAATAATAGTCTGGCGAGATTATGACCTGGGGGTCTATTCTCAAACTGTGACATTTTTTGTCGCATGCGAGATTATATTTTTGTCAATTAAGGATGTATATAAAGAAGTAAAATCTCGCTTGCGACAAAAAATGTCACTGAGAATAGACCCCCTGAACAGAAATTTCTAAGTCTACGACACGACTTCTAAAAAATAATTAAAATGTAATCCCCAGAGAGAAGGTAAAATTAGGTTTTCACGAGACGAAAAATCTCGTCTGGAGAGAAATTTCTCGTCTCGTCTCGATCGCAGCATGAATGGCAAACTATGTAAATCATCCAAAAATTAAATTATCAAACCGGCCTAAACCCTAAAAAATATTGAAAATAATTGGTTCATCTTTTTGATAATTAAACCACAATATTTTTTATATTTTTTAATACGTTTCGGTAGCGATCCAGCTACCGTTATCAAGAAGAATTAAGTTTTTTTAAATAGTAGTAGGCCAGTAGTCCATTAAGTATGGGCTCATTACATATTTATTTCACCATTAGGAAGAGCACATCATTTTGAGGCTCTGTGCAAAAAATTAGACGTCAGCGAGACTCCTAAGTCGCCTAAAAAAAATTATAAACTTTAAACAGCGCTCCTCTCCGAATTTCAGGCGTGACGTCATCGCATATGAAATCTCTCGTTCAGAGAGCGGATACCGCGCCGATCGGTTTTCGGTTAGATGCAGGCACTGGGCACTTGGATTGACGAAATGAAGTACGTTTTTTAACGCCATCTAAGAATTGGTCCGGATACTATAAGTTGAGTTCAATTTGGTATTTTTATTTCTTATTGTTGGCCATCCTGGTGCAGAGCAGGCTGCAATCATGCATCAACCTCAAACTTCAAACATTTTAACAACAACGTCCATTTTGTATTGGTGTTTGAGTTGGATCACAGCTTATGTTAGATGGCGCTAGGCTTCAAATTTGTATATAATCTTTGGTTAGATGACTACTTAGCTAGTAACAGTACTTTGCTTGCTTATATGCTCATTATTTTTTATTACACGTTCTAGCAAACTCTAAACAGTGTTATGTTTGAGAAATAAGAACGTTTAGAAATAATTTAAACTATTCGACACAATGGACCAGAACCAGAGTAAAAAAAGCTATAAATATTGCGCGGTTCCAGAATGTAAAAGTACTACGAATAAAACATCTAACAAAACATTTATTTCTATTAATAAGGATGCAAAAAAAATGGGATGGCAGAAAAGCATAAAAAGACACAAAGCACATTCACTGATAACTCTGATAATTCAACATATTTTGTTTGTGTATTTTTAGGATTTCATTTTTCTTCAATCAGAATCGTTATAGATTACCTTATAAAATACGTTGTGAATCCAAATTGAGAGGGTTATTGAAAACCACACGCTTGTAATCTAAATTAATTAAAAAATGTAGATAATATTGCTCTTATATCTTGTGGTGTTATTAATGTTCAAAATTATTTAATAAAATAATGGGTCAGTTCTTCACAAATTGAATTTTATCAAATACTGCTTTTTTCCAATAAACAGGTAATCTTTTTCAGTAGATCATAAACAAAACTGGCGTATATTATATGTTTTAAAAGAAATTATTTTATTTGATTCAAAGTCCGGATCAGCTCTAACAAATATCGCTTTTTTTACCAGTGAGGTGCATGTGTGTTTGAATCTGAACCAATATTACCTGCTTCATCAAAATAAGTTTTTCTTGTTCTTTTCAACATTGGTAATTTAATTTCCATTACACATTCATCATAAATATCATTTGGAGAAGCTCCTTCAATTGGGCAGTCTGCAGTTGAAAAAATTGTAATTTTTTACTGAGTAACCTATAGCGTTATCTCCGTAACTTTGTCCACCAGACCAGGAATAAAATAAAACATCTGGAATCACCCTGTATATCATTTGAGAGAGAGCATGTACCTATTTATGAAAATATTGAAATTTTTAATCATTCTGGTCGGAAAACAGCCAAAAACGATGTGTCACATAGTATAAAATTATAATTTATTAAACTCGTGTTTTTGATTGAAAAACTCCATAATCATTAGCAAGTCCACTTCTGGAAGATTTAATGAGTCTGCTTTTTCAAAATTAGGTCCACACATTTTATTTCACACATAAAATTTTGTAAGTAATCCAAAATAAATAAATTCTACGCGAGACACGTTACAGTCAGAAGCGTAATGTTTGTGCATATTAACTTTCATATGCGGTGACGTCACAGTCATAGTCTTCGCCCCGCTACGGTATACTTGTTTAATTGGTTGTATTAGGAGAACGACATATTCTATTGACGTGAAATTTTCAGAATCATATTTTTATCCTTAGTACTTCGTTTTACGACAGTTGAAAATGATTTAAAAATTTTAGTAAACGAGCCCATTGTTGACCTCTTACATCTTCAATAGTGTTTTCGTGATGAGTTTTGTCCATTTGCAAGTATGGCTTTATGGATTCAGCACTACCATGTCCAGTAATTTTTATTTTGCTCTATGTAGAGACAACCGTAGCGCGATTGGAATGGTTTGTGATTTTTTCCTTTTCAGTATCTAGTCCAATTTTTTGCGCAGCTTGGTTTGTCCATTTAGAGAGAATATTATTTCCAATTGGACAGTTTTTATACCAACATCCGATTGTCCAATTTGGATTTACTTTCAGCAATAGTCTATTTGTAGTTATATTTTGCCCCCTTTTTGAAATTAGTTTTTTGTATAGGCGAACTGGACATAAATCGGCATCTTTTGTGTTTGGCACTAACCTTTTTGAGTTTGAAAGTTTGGGATGTTTTTGAAAAAACTTTCTGCACCATCGCTATATTCTTCTGTGGAATACGTAACTAAGCATGTCTCGCCCTCTCCACCTCTCCAAGCTTATTCCACAGCCGCTATCTGAACGTTTTATGTAAATCCTCGGGGTTATTCTCGTCAAACATTTTTAACATATTTTTGTATTCATCGTAAGTCAGTGCCCTCGCACTTTTCCGGAGATTTTTTGGATCAGCCTGAAGTAGTTTTCTTTTAGAATTTATAGCCATAAGTGATTTTTGGAATTCAGGGTCTTTAAAAGGACCAAATTTAATATTGTATTTAATGAAGTACCTTTCTTGAAGAAGTTGGGCTGTTTGATTCCACATTGTCTTAATAACCCCTTCTTTATAATCAGAACCATTTCTTTTTTTTATGTTGAATACCCAGTCTTTCAAGATAGCGGCAAGCTGCATTATAGTAGTTGTATTTTTGTCTAATTTATAATGAGGTGTTCTGCAGAATTCTTCGAACTGGGTCCATACGTACTTTTATTGCTTTTATCGTATTTGTTAGTATGGTCTTTTCGGTATATAATCGATAGTAGTCCAATCTCATTTTTTTATTGGATATTGAACTGTAGATTATATTGAGCAGTAAATACATGATCGATGTGAGATTATACTTAATTACCAATTAAAGTATAAAATAAGACTCGGTGTTTTGTTGGATTTTAGTTTGGCATGATAGCATTTATTCGAAAGTAAGTAGGTGAATTCAGCAAATGTTTTTGTTTTTGCTTTTATATTTTGTAAAAACCTGTAAAAATCGTTCACTCATCGTCAGCAGTTCTTGGCATGAAAGTATTGAAATTAAGACGCCACCATTATTTTTAATGTCAACTCTTATCGCCTCCTTATGTTTTGTAAACAATTTGAAACAACATAGCCGTTATCGTTGTTAAATTTTTTAATTTCTTTTTGAATATTTACTTTAATGGCTTAAAGATTACAATTGCTTAACCTCAAGATTAAATTACTGAAAATATTAGGCATTCGTATTGGGTAATTTGTTGGGAACTAATGGAACAACACATGTCGTTCTCAAAGTGTTAATTGATCTCTTCAATCAATAAATAGACTACATAAGTAACGCACAATCCTCTCTATGCACTTTGTTTGGAGCCAACATCTCAACAGCCGTTACAGAGGCGGTGTAATTGGGGCGGTTCGCCCCGGGGGCCAACAAAATGCCAACTCAGTCGCCCAGATTAGTAGCCACTGGCATCTTATTTTCAATAGTACCCATGTTGATCAGATATATTCATATTGAAGGCGCTCAAGTTGAAATGAAGTTATCATTTCTAGGTTTCTTTCCTGTAACTGGAAAGACTGCAGTCGAAATTACTAAAAATATCCTTACGCAATTACAGAGTGATAACTTGGATATCCATCCATGTCGGGCACAAAAATATGATAACGCTGCAACCATGGCAGGAGTTGATGGTGGTGAACAAGCAATAATTGAAGAACACAATCCTAAAGCATTGTTTATGCCTAGTATGATAATAATAAAGACACCAACCACAAACAACAAGGTAAAGGAGCCTCCGTAGTATTTACGAACACCTCAAATTCCTGGTCTGGAATCTTGCAAGATTTCATATGGAAACTGCGACTGCAAAATATCACTATAGTTGAAGCCAGGAAAGTTTGTAGATATGTGTGCTTCGTTCATATATTGTTAATGGGTGATTCTCTTGTAGAATGTCTTAGAGCGATATATACAGGGTGAGTCATAACTATTGGGACATAGGCTCAGGGCAGATTGTTTGGACCATAATATGGCGATAGGACTGAATATGCCTTGAAATATTGTTGTGGAAATAGATAAAGGGCGTTAAAGTTCAATATTTTCTTCCTTTTTTTTTTCTAATAATGTCACTGTATATTTATAAATTGTGATAAAAATCGGCACAGTGGCCTAACTTTATACAGGGAATATTATTGTATATACTATTTTACATTTTTGCTGTCATTCTGCAGCCAGAAGGTATGAATTGTTATATCCATGCAGAACGCAACCAAACACAAAATTATTTAAAATCTATTTAATCGTTGGGGTGAATTATAAGGGAACGTACATAGTAATATTTTCTTCGAAGTCAGAAAGTCCTTTATTAAAAGATTACATAGAAATCTTTCATGTGGCGCCCCCTGTAACAACATGTATAATAGTACATACAATAATATTCCTTGTATAAAATTATGCACCTATACTGATTTTTCATAACAATTGTAGTGAAAAGTAGTAAAAAAATCATCTTTAACGCCCTGTATCCTTTTCCACAGCAATATATTATTTATGCATATTTGTCTTATCGTCATATTTAGGTCAAAACAATCTGCCCTTAGCCTATAACACACAATATTTATGACTCACTATGTATATTTGTATATTGTTTGTTAGTGTATAGTATATTGCTTAAATTACTTGGAACGAACAATAATTATTGTAAAATTTTGGAAATTTATATATTACGCATTTCTATTTTTTTATTTTAATTATTGATTTTCACTTGTTTTTATTAGGTGCAATTTTTGCTCACCCCTCACAAATTATTCTTATTGATTTCATGATAAAGAAATATTTTAAATGTACAAGCCACTGTTTTTTGTTCGAATTTTAACAAAAGTGAGTTATGCCCACGTAATTGTATAGTTATTGCATTTGATTGAGGTAGATTAAGAACTAACTGCCGATTTTGCAAGGTCATTTTCTGCTGAATGACGGGTTTGTTACATGGTAATTTATGTAATGAGCAATCGATAATGACACAATTTTTGTTTTATAACAATTCTTTCCCGTTCACTTTAACTGACAAGTTTTCCGTAGTATTTTCTTAAGTATAACTTCTTAGCCCGCTATTCGATGGGTGGAACAGAATTAAGAGTGAAATTTCAAGGTAGCAACACGTTAAAGCACATTTCGCTACATCGGAGAGAAAAAAGGTATAACATAGAGACCATAGAGTGAAAGAGTAACAGAGCTATATATTCCGATGGCCTGATTTGTTAATGCATCACATAAACTACTATTGTACGTGTGTTGGTTCAAATCACGATAGAGTTAACTCTTTTTGATACGTTTATTTAGTTAGAAATATATTGAATTCGTGTTCTTATCAAGTAGGAGAACTATTTAAATACCAAATATATTAGGTTTACTACTAGAATACATGAATCTTATTTGTTTTATATTAATCAATTTAAGTATGAACATGATTTTTTCAAGAAGTTTCACCACAACCATGTGTACATATACTATACAGTGCTATTCAAAAGTCCCCTCCCCCCTTCGTATCTTTTGAACGGCTACACTTACATTAATAAAATTTGGAGGGTGAAAATAAAGTGTTACGTCACCTGTTACCATTCGTAGAGAAGTTTAAAACACTGTATTTTCACCCTCCAAATTTTATTAATGTAAGTGTAGCCGTTCAAAAGATACGAGTGGGGGAGGGGACTTTTGAATAGCACTGTATATTTTTTTCTAAAATACAGATACATCTTATCTATTATTCTCAAATGGTTACAGGGAAAAACTTACTTCAAATTTAGAAAATTAGAAAGAACAACCATTTTAACCACCATTTAAGGTTATTACGTTTTAAATTGCATAAGAATATATATATATATATATATATATATATATATATATATATATAAAACTTAAAAATGGGTGTGGAGAAGGTATCGGTATTTCAGTATATATATATATATATTAAGGGTAGTAGTGATTATAGCCTGCGTTTTGATCGATTGCTTAGTTCCGCACGACCAGTCAGTGGCTTCGAGACCTCTGCATCTCAGCCTTTAGGATTTTTGTGCTCTTGGTTGTACCGTTTATGTGCAGAGACCAGTATCCCTTATCAGGCTCAACAGTGTTTTTACTAGGTCCTTCTTGGAGAATTCCTCTCTGGGATACACTATCTCTGTATATGTCGATTGTATGCATGTGCTTCCTTAGAGTACAGTGACCGATGAGTAATACTGTCACTTTCCTTATATGACACCTGCTGAGGTTTGATATTTCGTTGGTCAGCTAGGGTTCCTTTTACCAGGAGTTTAGAGTGTTTCTATTTTGGCTCCAGTGCGTCTGATTTTTAGTTTTAATCCACCGAGATGTACAACGACGTGCAGCAGTTTTTGATTCTCGAAATACTGTTCCAGAACCAGTGAATGCAGTTTCAGACCCTAGTTTGCAAGGGTGTCTGCTGTTTCATTGCCTACAATATCCTGTACTCTTGGGCCACTTGAGAGCTACTCTATTATGGTTTACCAAGGCTAAGAGTTTTGGTAGGTAGCCCCAAAGCAGTCTAGATGTGATTTGTGTACATGTTAAATATTTTAGTGTTACCTGACTATCTGAGATTGTAAGGATCTTTTGGCTTATATACCCCTTTCGATGTTCTTTTGCAAACACATGTTGATAGATTTCTGCCTGGAATACGGAAGAAATCTTCCCCAACGTTTCTTTTTTCTCTTATTTTTTTGGGAATCAAACCACAATAATGTTTTTTATTTTTTATTTCGACGTTTCGGTAGCGTTCCAGCTACCGTTGTCAAGATTAACTGGTAATGAAATAATTATTGGTCCCTATCCGACACAACGAAAAAATTTGACAACTAGACAATCAATACTATTTTGAACTTTAAGACTACAAAACTTTGTTGTCAAATTTTATTAAGGTCCATTCATAGTAATCACATCTCTGGTAGAATGTGAAATGAAATATTTTATTTCATGACATTCTAACGATATGATAGTCTACTAGAAATGGAATTTAGTGAAGTGCACGTTCCAGGAACGAAACCAAAAATTGAAGAACAATCTCCAAAAAATTGCATATATCAGATATCTTGTGAATGCGACAAATTTTATTTAGGTGAAACATCTAGACCATTGAAAGTCCGAATAAATGAACATAAAAAGTATATCAAAGATAGGGAGTTCTTTAAGTCAGGGTTATACATATTAGGTATTTGCAAACGTGCTTGGGAAGAGGGGCATCATATTGTCACGAACTCACTAATTCCGAAGCCGGTCCTGTCGCAAACGAAGAATGCGACCTTCTAGAACTATTCATT